>JAHZMU010001808.1:0-13022 GCA_027743725.1 Rambutsinella grinnellia
CACAATATTTCTTAAATGTCCGTTTAAATAATTATTGAAGAGGTGGGGGAAGCCTGTGAAGCGGCAGCCGGTGAATATTTTCATTCCGCAGAGGTAATCTTGTCCATTTCTGGAACAGATTAGGGGCCCGCCTATGTCTCGAGAGCATTCAGTCTCGGCAGAGTAGACTAAGCGCATGCAGAGGTGTTGAGGGTCTAAATTGAATTTGGAGTCGATTGTGTGGATTTTGTGGAGACATTCTTCCCGGTCGAGGGGGAGGTATCGGCGGGATTCGATTGAGTGGGTTTTTTCGTTGTAGGTAAATTCGGTGGAGGGCTGGAGATCGAGAGGGAAGTGGGGAGGGGGAAGGGGGATTGAGGAAAGGATGGGTTTCTTTAGTGGGATGAAGGCGTTATCATTTAAGTAGATTGGGCGGTGGAGATGGAGTGAAATATTTGGGGAGATGGAGCCCTTGAAAGGGTCTGGATAAAATGGGGTTTGAGCTAGGAGATGTTGGCCTGTAGAGTAATGGTAGATGATACTGTTTAGGTTGAACTTTGAAGGTCCGCCGTTAGCTTCAATGCATTGGGCGGGAGTTAAAATAAGTCGCTTTGTTAGGAGGACTCCACTACAGGTTTTGTTGGCTCCGGCGATCCTCACGAGATAAGTAGGGATTGAGAGAGGAGATAGTTGGGCGGGGAACATGGGTTGGTTGAAGATGAAAGATGATTCTTGTGGCTCTGGAGAATGGAATAGTTAGTTAATTGCTTTAGAATAATAGAGTTAGACCAACCGTTTGTTTTCGAGCGGATCCAGTCTAAAAAGGGAGCGATACGAACGTAATAGTTTGGCTTTTTGCATATTTTGTATTGCTTGCATCGTTTGAAACTGGCGACGCCACAGAGCACAGGTGTGTTGGATGGTGAGGGGCAGATAAGGGGACCTCCGGAGTCGCCTTTGCCAACGGCTAAGAACGAATTTTATTAAATGGAAATGATTTAATTTAATTTGACCGTACTTATTCCGGAGTCTCCACCGCCAACAGCCACGTGTTGATCTAGAGGGATGAAGCCCCCTTGTCCTTCGGCATTTAAAGGGTCTAATGAAAGCTTAGCTGCTGTCGCATGGTCCTGAATAGGCACTTCAGCCTCCATTAAATTCGGGGTTCCAACACCCAACTTGGGATGAACATTTCCAAATCCAATTATAACTGCTTTGCTCCCTCCAACCAATTTATTATGCGAGTCTTCTAGCTTCAAAGGCTGTATCCTTCCAATTTCAAGTCTTAACGGTTTGGCAAGTCGTAACAAGGCTATATCATATCCCAGTCTGATTTTATGCGGATTCCAATTCTCGTGCTGGATAATCTCTGCGATTTCATACCGATTTTGTTCTGGGACTTGCTTGACGTATGATAAGCCGGCGTAGATTCGCGTATGGTTTCCGAGAGCTTTGGCGTAAGTCATGTTCCGAAAGGTTATGCAGTGGGCGGCAGTTATTATCCAGTTGGAGTTGTAAATTGTACCGCCGCAGGTGCCTTGCTCACCTCTGAATTGGACTTGGTGCGGGTATTCATTGTCTTCAGCACCGGCCACGGTTCTTGCCAAATCTTAAAAAATATTTAGATTGGAATGGTTTAAAATTTTAGCCTTTTTACCTGCAATTGTCACATTTGCGATGAATGCAGAATAGCCAATCTCATCTTTGCAGCAGTAGACCTTCCTCCCGTCTTCATGGCAGGTCTTCCGCTTCAACTTTTCAAGTGGATGCGACCTAACATTTTTGGCACAGGTTTGGCTTGCCTTCAGGCAATATTCGAAGCACTGGAGATCCACGTTGGTAATTAAGAATAGAATTGGGAGGCAAGATATTAGCCTCATCTTCATCAGATGCCGATGCCCAACTGCATCTTTCAACAAGTCTGGAACTAGCTATCCAGGAAATGATGTGGTGCGTAGAAAAACCGGTGTAAAATAGTGTGAATGAATGTAAGATGTTATGTAAAAGGAAAAGCTTATCAAGGTCATAGTTAAAGCTTCCTGGCTTGGATAAGCTATGGATTTGGGTAAAGAATTATTGCCTGTGGCACTGCTTCACTCGAGTGAGCACAGCTTGTTAAGATCAAGTCATGAATGACTGGCTCTAGAAGAATTGCATAAGTTGGGAAATGGAAAATTGATGAGAAGAGTAGAGTTTTTAATAGGTCATTATTAGGTACTATCGTAAAGCGTTCCGTATGCGGTTTTAGCTCCAAAGCATCCGCATCCTGTGTCCTACATATCGCATGTGGAAGGCACACGTGGTTAGGATTCACCTTGACAAAAAATATCCCAATCCAGAAGGAGAAAGAGAAGAGAATGCCACAGTGTCATTGACTAGAAGGCTCCAGCTTTTGGCAAAAGATGAAATATGCGGAAGCTCAATACTCGGAGTATTATACTCCACGTGTTTCTCTTTTTGGTTGATTTGGTTAAGATTCGAATCTTTCGAATACAAATATGCTTATCAACAAGAACAATTAGAGTGAGAATGTTTAAAGAGAGAGAAGCAGGAGCAAGCTAATAAAACAGATAATTTCCCTAGAGGGCTAGAAGCAAAAGGAGAAGAAGAATTTCTACAGAACAACATTTTTTTGTGTGCGCGGTGGTGAGTTGTTCTCCACTGAGAAAGATGACATTACACACGTTCAAGCTGTAAAAGCTTTGAACTCTGTTGCTCTCTGAGTATTGAAAGAGGAGAGAAAAACCATAAAAGTTTTTTTTTCTAATGTGATCTTTCTTGAATAACTTTTGCTTTCGTTTGGCTCGGGGGTCGAGTCGTTGAAACGGGTTGGGAGAGAGATGATTTGCATCGGGGAGAAGAGTAATTCAAATGACTAAAAGGACTGATCATGTTGATATTTAAGTCTTTTAATAAATGGAAGGGGAATTTGCAGAGGATAATGATTACGAGATAATAATATGATATTAAAAGCATTTAGTCAGTAATGGGATAGGTGTTAAAAGACCTGTTTTGTCCCGAGTATGAAGAAAATGATGATTTGTTAAATTGAATATTCTCGTTAGCTCTTTAATGAAATATTTTACTTATCCAGCCGGTTAAAAATGACGGGCTCTGGAGCACGTTTCAAATGAAGTGGTGAGCAAATTGCAGAAAAGAATGGATTATTCAATAAGTCAACTCAATAAAAGTTGGGTTGGCGGTGACGATGACCTCATCACAGAAATATTAAGATCAATAAAGAATTCCTTGAGAAATTGAGTCTAAAAATAATGTGGATAAGGTACGTTCTTATTTCCTTGTCTTTCTGACCTTCGCATCCTATTTGGGATTGAATATTTTTGTTTTTTTCTTGAGCATTTGATTAACTTTGTGGTTCTTCTAGTCTCACACTAAGCAATAAATTATTGCCAGAGCCTAAACAGTGTTGACAAGAGTAATAAAAACATGTCGTGTGTAAGCATTTGGTCATTTCTTTAAGGTTTCGCTATGAAAGAGACTCAGCTTAGCTGTAAAAAAGCAGTAAAATTTGTATAAAAGGAACCGTTTGATTTGCATCGTGACAGAATATTAATTATGTGGTTTGTTGACGAATGAGAAGAAAAAAAAGAAATTCGCTGAGAATAAAATGGCGGAAATATCTTAAAAAGTTCAAAAGCTCCTAATTCACAAAGGAAGTGTTGAATAATGTTGTTCACACATCACGTTTCCCTCCTATTATTTCTCAGGGATTGACGTAGATGTCTTTGTGAGATAGCTAATTACTTGCAAAATAAAGCATTTCTCCAAGAGTTCCCACTCATTACATTTTTCTACAGATATTTAATCAAATTTAGCCATTTCCTGTTGAAGAAAAATGTGAATAAACCTATTCCAATATTTAAGCCGTTAAGAAAGCTTTTTAAAAGTAGAACTTGTGAATAATTCATATCGCATTTAATTATTTGTAGAAACCGTTGTTGATATTATTAGTGTTGCGTGTTCACTCTTCGGACAGTTATAAAAAAGGTTTTGCTGTTGACAAGAATGAAAATCACACGCTCTCTTCTTGTGTAAAACGGGATATGAAGTGTTGATGTTTGAAAGACTCTGATGTTCTCTCGTCCTGGCGCCCTGGCTCTTATCAAGAGAATAAAGTGGAGGTGGATTTTATTATGTCAAAGAGAGCTGAATTTAGCGTGAAGTCACGTTAAAATGTTTAGAAGAGAGATGAGATGATTATGTAGTTATTTACCGTTGAGAAATGGCAAAGTTTTTGATCTGGATTGGGATAAATTTTTGTTTCTCGCGTGCCGAAGAGTCAAATATGGATTGTTTCGAAGAAGAAGAAGAGAGAATTTTGTAAAAGATTTGGGGTGTGTTTCTAAATACTAAATAGGTTCTATCATTACCTATTTGAGAGAGAAATATTTTGTCCGAGTTTGGGCATAGAAAAAAGAAACAAGCTATGATAGAAGAAGAACGTTTAGATTTTTTACATGCGATGAACAAAGAGGATGATGCGAGGAAAAGATGCGAAGGAATTTTTTTTGTGGATTGATTTCTATCCCAATTTTTTATTATTAAAAAGGGTTAAGCAAACAGTGAAAATAGCTAGAGTTCATCTCAACTGTCTTAAGTAAAATGTCTTCTGAGAAAGAAACAACAGCTGTATCTTGGAAGATCGAATTTAGTTGGCTCATGAAAGCATGAGCTATTTATTGAAATATCAAAGAAATGAGGAGAGGGCATGTCAGAGTGTGTGGCTGATGCTGATTGTTATCTCATTTCGGGAGAAACAATTGTAAATAGCTGAACGGAAACGGGAGGAGGATGAAATGCGACTTATTTATAACGGGAGGAATGGAGGAAAGATGCATGTTGACGTGTCAGAAGGAAATAAAAAAAGATGCGCTATGTCAAATTCTAAAAATAATTATGTAGATTACATGGGTTGGTAGGGAGGAAGCAGATGTGGAGGGAAATGGAGTGATTGGGAAGATTTGGAACGATGATCTTCGCTATTTTTTATGTCGTTTAGTAAATAAGTGGAGTCATTGGCGTTTAAATTAATTAATCATGGTTTTTTATTTAATTCTAGCACACCTTGTTTCCCAGACTGGGTGGCCGGCTCTGGAGGCATCTCCGGCCCCGGTGGTTCTCAATCAATGGCTAACCCCCAGCTCTCTGTAGTGACAACGGTGTGGGGTGGAATGTCCGGAGTGCAATCAGGTCCCCATTCCACTTATCCAGGGAGTAGCATGAGTGCAAGTGGAATGACCTCAATGGGTCAACAAGGTGGGCCCCAAATGATGAGTGGTGGACCTCAACCCCAATGTCCACCTGGGTATATGAAGGGGTACGGAAATAATCCAAATATGGGACCTGGACCTTACCCGCAAAGGTATGGAGCAAAGTAAGTAACGTTTTTAAAACAATTTAGTAGGTGTGAAATGGATGTAATTAGTTTTTTGGAGTAGAGAGAAGAGTGTAACAGGCCAACTGATTTATAGCCTCTTTAAGTCTTCTCAACTTCCGCTGGCTTTCCTGCGAGAAAGGGAGCTATTATATCATTCATTATTTCACTACATTACTTTCCCTTTTTGTTCGGAGAGCATAAGCTATGTGTGAAGGAGAGAGGCTATAGAATTTTGCATGAAAAGGAGCAGATTTTGTTGGAAAGTATGAGTAAGTGAGGTTGGAGGAGGTGTAAGGTGGATGTGGAGGAGGTGAAGAGTCTCTGGGTAATATGACAGAGAAAGTATAGAGTCTTCTGGGAGGACATGATAAATCAAGATGAATGGGTTGGGGTAAAGGAGACTTCCTTTTTTGTGTAAAATGGAGATGCTGAGAGGATTTTAAAGATTGACCTTTGCCATTATATAGTAAATATTAAACTGTGGTGGACCAAGCGCCACCGGAGTGGAGATGCTTGGATTAGAATTTTTTTATTTTGTGCATGTGATCTGCTATAAATACTCGTGGAAATGTGAAGCATTTGAGACAACATTTTTTAGAGAGAGAGAGAAGAGAGTTATCAAGCTAAATATAAAAAAAGGTGAAGGAAAACTAAGAAGGATAATGTCCGTGTCCCGCTCACTTGGGATTTGCATGGATGCATGAATGTGAGAAGTTGAGAATGCAGTTGAGAGAGAGACAACTCTTCCTCTGGTTGGAGTTAATTGGCATGAGTCCATGAAGATAGAAGGAGATGTTTAAATTGACTTGTTTTTCAAAGTGTGATTGCCAGAAAATGAGATGTTTTATTCTTGGGAAGGATGGGAAGATGAGGAAGTTGGATGAAAATTCTTTTAGAATGTAAATAGGAATTTAATTAAGGAATGTTTTATTTTATTTTATAGGTTTGGACCAGGTCAAGGCGGTACGGGAGGTGGGCCTACTCCAGGTCAAATGGGAGGGAGTCAGGATGGCAGCTATCCGAACTCTTTAAGTGCTGCGGCAATGGTGGCTGCGACTGCGACGGCTACAGCGACGGCTACTGCGAGTGTCGTGGCGTTACAAGAGAGACAAGAGATGAGTCAGTATAATCAAATGAATCAGATGCCAAATCAGTATGGGATGCAATATAACTCGAGTCAGCAGCAGAGGATGGGAATGATGAATAATGGGATGGGGATGGGGCCGGGGCCAGGTCAAATGATAAATAGTATGGGGCATTCGAAGATGGGACAGGGACCTGGGCCACAGCAGTCAGCCCAGTATGGGAGGGGGAATAGGGCTCAGCCTTACCCCAATCCGCAGCAACATATGAGCCATAAAAGGTCACAAAGTCAGGGTTATCCGGGACCTCCTCAGCCAGGAATGATGCCGGGGAGTGGACCAATGGGGGCGACTTATAATGGAGGCACTTGTACTCCGGTACGTTGACGCTTTTAAGTCAAAGCTTTTTGTTCGCTCTTTTTATTTGATTTTTATTTATTTTTTATTGATTTTTTAGTACGGAAACTCAGGCCAATACCCAACAACAGGACCTGGTCCAGGTCCCGGGCCTAGACAACCTTATCCTGGTGGGCCTGGCCCAGGGCCTTACCCAAACCAGTCTATGGGAATGAATTATAATGGAGGAATGCGCCCTAATTCAAGTGGAGGACCGGGAATGAGTCGAATGCCTGTGCCACCCTATTCCATGCCTAATGGACAGTATTACAATTCTCAATCGATGAATCCCAACATGAACCACCCGATTGGAACCAACCATCCCCAACCTAATCCAGGAATGGGGATGGGAAATAGTGCGATTAATAGTATGAGTGCGATGTCAAATATGAGTATGGGAATGATGCAGAATTCCCCAATGACATCCCAACCCCACCACCAACACCACCCTCACCATTCTCACAGTCAAGGTCAATCTCACATGGGTCAGCACAACCCACCCTCGACCCAAATGACAACGACAAACCCAGTTCAAAGTTCTCATCCGGGGGCAATGTCAAGCTCTTTCATGCACCAATCACATCATCCCCCTCATCCCAATCAAAGCCATTCAGCACCTTCCGGGCCGGGTCACCACCCTAATCAATCTAGTTCTCATCCGAATCCTCAATCAAGTCATCAGTATAATCCACCGAGTGGAGCTGCGAGCCTTCCTCCCTCATCAAGTTTTGGGGAAGGGTCCCCATCCGTTCCATCGGGTCCGGGAGGAAGTGGAATGAATAATGGAGGGAGTAGCTCGAGATCAATGCATTCTTATCAGCATAGCCCGATCCCAGGGAATCCTACTCCGCCATTAACTCCCGCATCGAGTATTCCTCCTTATATGAGCCCGAATGGAGATGTTAAGCCTGTGATAACTAGTAATCCTAGTAAGTCTTCAAATCATTCTTAAATCAAATCATTTCAGCTTCAAAACTCTAATTTTTTTCTTCCCTTCAGATGACGAATTAAGACTCACGTTCCCAGTAAGGGACGGAACGATCCTTGCCCCATTTAGGTTGGAGCATAACCTTGCAGTAAGCAATCACGTCTTCCACCTAAAGCCCACCGTTCATCAAACATTAATGTGGCGGTAAGAAAAAAAAGCTTCCTAAACTATTTGACCTTTTAACTAATAATTTAACTCGATTCATCACGAAGACCGCCAAATGAATACTAATTGGCCTGCAAGCGTCCAAGTATCTGTTAACGCCATCCCACTAACTATCGACAGAGGAGACAACAAATCATCTCATAAACCATTGTACCTAAAAGACATCTCTTCATCGGGCAGAAATACTTTGCAAATCACTGTTGCTGCCTGTTGTTGTGTATGTGTAAGATAATTACTAATTTAAAAATGATAAAGCATAATTATAATTATTTAATTTAATTTAAATAATTTTATAGTCTCATCTCTTCGTTCTCCAATTGGTTCATCGCCCGAGTGTCCGTTCCGTGCTCCAAGGCCTGCTTCGTAAAAGGCTTCTGCCGCAGGAGCACTGCATTACCAAGATCAAGCGCAACTTTAATAATAGCTTGGCTAACGGACTAGGTAGTGGGGAGGATGGAGTAGAACAAACTGCAATCAAGGTAAGGAAAACGCAAGGACACTCTCCAATTACATAACGCCCACACTTTATATAAAAAAAGAGTGACGTTCCTCATCTTTCAATTGCGTAGGCTTCTGTCTTTATGCATAAGTGAATCTGCTTCTGCTTTAAAAAGAATTACTTTCCCTCCCATATTTTTTCTATTTGCGAAGACTTCCGGAACGAAATGGGATTGACCGCGGAGCTTATTGAGTTGTTGAGAAAAGATCGTTTACAAAGACGACGTCACCCGCGCGCCACTATGAAAAGCAAGTCTCTCAAGTGAAAGTGTAGAAGAACAAGTACCTAAAAGCCGTACTTTCACTGTGATATATCCACTGCATAGTATTGAGGTCGGTTGCTAGCTCTGGTGAAAGTAGGAGAAAATAGAGCATAACAAGAGCAAGAGCATCTCTCTCCTGCCACCTTTGTATCATTGCTCAGCTCTTTCTCTCTCTCTGGTAGAGAGTAATGATGATGATCTTATCAAAAGAAATGATTCATCTCGTATAAGCTCGTGATTTTTAAGGCAAGTTCTAAGCTTCTAAGCACGTCCAGTAATAAACAAGTGCATTCCTACTTCTTCTCCAAGTTTATTGTCCTATTCATAAAGATGTTTTTATGCTTGAGCCAAAAACCCTCCTCATCTTTAATCTAGGCCAGTCCATTTTTCTGACTTGTAAAAAAGCTTCTCTTTCTCTCCTGTCATCTCAAAAAATATACAGAGTTAATGAAGAAAAAAAGGAGGTGGTGTGGTTTCTGGCTGTGAGTATGAAAATGTAGGGATTTTCCGAGTTAATTCTAGCGTGACTCTCTCTCCACTTTTGAGAGTCTCTGCTTGGAGACAACAAAGTGGGAAGCTCTATGTAATAATCATTTTATATCTTTGCATTATCCCATATAGAGAGAGAGAGAGAGTGAAAGGTAGTCTAACATCTGTGGAATAAAAGGAGAGTTGGCGATCGATTTCTTTTCTAGCCTTTTATATGGGATGGTAGAATTTCTATGGACGGTTTGGTGTGGGTACTTCTCAAATATATTATTTAGAAGGGTATAAGGGGAAACGGCAAGTTTACTTAAATTCACAATAAGTTTCTCTCTTCCTTTCCAAGCAGAGAAAGAGACAGCGACTCTCACTCACACTCACACCCATGGCCATACTGAAAGAGTTTGGGAGAGAGAGAGAAAGTTGCTTATGTCAGAGCGTGAATGAGGACAAAAGAGAAGGTTTCAGGTACGAACCATTTTGGGAGGAGAGATATGAGATTATGAGAGTAAATAGTTTGGATGGTGATGGTAGTGATATGATGACAATAATGGTTAATCTCAAAGAGTTGATAGAAAGGATAGGAAAATGAGATCAACAATGCGGTCATGTTTGGAGATGATCGTTTTTTTCTCTAGCTATAAGCCAAGCCACAAATGTTTTTTGTAATAGAGCCAAAGGATAGAGGAATAGTTACTTTCACCAGAGAAAGGAGTTTTCTCGCATTTTACCCCGCATATTTTTATATGGAGATGAAGTTGATTTTTAGAAACGGAAGTGTAGAAAAATAGATAATATCAGCTTTCTCTTTATAGGGAGAAGTTTTTTGGCTTTCTTTTCAGACTCCGGTGACGTTGCCTGTTTGCTATGAACAAATAATGCTTTTGGGCTTTGTAAAGTTGAAAGAGTGTGGGTTGGAGATGATATTTAAGATATTTAAAGGCTGATGGCAACTGTCCTTGTTTCTGTGTTTCAGGTGTCGCTCAAGTGTCCCATCACCTATAAGAAGATCACATTGCCAGCGAGGGGCCATGACTGCAAGCACGTTCAGTGCTTTGATCTCGAGTCATATCTCCAGCTGAATTGTGAGAGAGGAGCGTGGAGATGCCCGGTTTGCAAGTAAGTTGGAGAATAAAAGATGTCTAGAGAAAGTTGGGAGAAAGTTTAAGAATTTTTCTCTTTTCTTTTCTCTCTCTGCTGAATAAAAAAAGAAAAATGTTTAAAAAAGGAGACAATAATATGAAGATGGTAAACAAGGAGTAGTTACTGTAACGGTTTCTCTCTTTCTTTCTCTCTCTTTAGTAAACCAGCTCAGCTCGAAGGGCTCGAGGTGGATCAGTATATTTGGAGTATTTTACAAGCACTCGGCTCCAGTGATGCTGACGAAGTTACAATAGACTCGGCGGCCAACTGGAAGCCTACCAAGAATGTTCCTGGTTGTAAGGTAATAATAATGATATGAAAAGAATAAGAAGGGAATAAAAGGGGACAGAATATGTTGCGAGTGAGGAGGAGAAAATCGATTAAAAATGTATAATGGATGGGGAGATTTATTGGATGTTTCTTTCGTTTTTGTTGGAATATTATTTGAGTAAATTTGTTTCTCTTTACCAGGTGGAGTTTGATGAGACCGAATCGTGTAAAAAGATTAAAGCGATGAGCCCCGGTAACTTGCCATTGCCTTCGGGTGGGGGTTCGTGGGATTCAAGTGGGGCTGTGATGAGTCCCTTCGCACCAGATATGAATAGCATAGCTTCCGGTTCTTTCATTCAAGGCTACGGGAATAATAGTGGGCAGGGGATGAGTTCAAGTTCAAATTTGGGGCGGTCGAATTCATTTGATTTCTCAACTGAATTATTGGGTGGGCCTTTGAGTCAATTGGCGGACTCTGTGAATTCGCTAGATCCTTTGAGTTCGATTGAGCAAACTATTAATGAGAAGATAAGTAGTTGTGGGCCAAGTATGCCAGCCCCGCCTTCAAGGGACAGTTGTGGAAGTCAGAATCAACCGCATACACCACAAACAGGGCCGCACACACCGCACACGCCTCATACTCCCGGGCAACAAGCATTAACACCCGGAGGGGGACCACCGAGTGTGGGCAATCCTTGTGGAAATCAAGATATTTGTTCAATGCCCGATACGACGAGTGACTTACCGTCGGATTTGAACTTTGATCCGGAAGCTGTGATAAATGGGGAAGGTTCTGGGAATGAGTCTCTGAATGTAAGCAAAAAAATCAAATAGCCATTTAATCATTTGATTTTAATATTATCTTTCTCTCCAGCTCTTACCCGACTCCGGTGTTGACCCAATGGAGTTACTATCGTACCTAGAACCCAGTGGCTTAGCCACTCCACCGAGCAGCGGAGAAAGTAATAATTCCAACATTAACTCAACAACCCCCGTCGGAACATCCGCTTCTGATGATCTCTTGTCATTTTTTGATTAAAAACATCTTGAAGAAAAAGAAATTCGAAGATCTACAAATATCATGCTATCTGATTATTACAATTAGCTTCTAGATTTGTAAATAGAGACAATGCACAAGCTATAAAATACTTATGAATTAAGTAGAAACCATGTACATCAAATGTAATCTAAAACTGTATAGTATTCTCTAGAAATTATGAAACCACCGTTTTTTTGCATAAATTATATCAATGATATTCACTACATTTAAGATGTATTCACAGATCTTTTTTTTGTTTTTTCTGTATTATCTTTTTTTAAGAAACTGAAATATTTATAAGCTAATGGTTGTTAATTGAGGTTGTTCAAATTATAAAAGAGTGACATGATCTGATCGCTCCAAGTTCAGTTCTCAGTTCAAAGTAGATAAGATAGATTGTAAGAAGAGGGCGGATGTTCTAAGAAGATATTTTTGTTTAATAGTTTAGAATGAATGTAAAGTCATTTTTGGTCATCTCAGACAGAATAATTGTGAGCCCACCTGTAAGAAAGTAATGACAATTGTCCTTGTGCACATTTTTACCTTTGGAAACGTTGACCTCCTATAGCCCTGACATGTAATTATGCTTATAAGTTAGTTAAAAAGCTATACCTTTAAACTGATCTTGAATACCATTTACAAGGTACGAATCAACATACCTTTTTTTGTTATCTCTTGCAGCAGAGCAGAAGCGGAAGAAATAAATGATTTTCTTTGGTGAAAATATGAAAAAGATTTGAATTTCATGAATCATTTCTCAACAGAATCATCGGGGAAAGCTCAGCTCTTCGATTTAAAGTTCCAATAGAGTTCATTCTCAGGTCAGTTATGAAAACTTGAGCTGAAAAAAAAATCGGAAATCAACTTTATACCAACATCTATTCGTTTTCAAATGATATTTCTATATTTGTATTCATACAATTCCTGCATGTGGAGTGAATGAAAGAGAAGCGTGTGCCATCCAAGTATTTCTATGAAGACTTCTGGCGTACTGGAATAAGGAAGGGTTACATTCAATTAGTAGTCCAGTCCACCCTTGTTCCCTTTCGAAGAAAAGGTTATGCGTTGCCTTTACACGTGCACCGGTGGTGCACCATCGCGAAGTCCCGTTTCTCAGAAAATCCAGATTTTATTCAGCCCACAAACAAAAAACCTTAACTTAAACTAATTACTCGCTTTGCCTTTAAAGACATTCGGAACATAATTAACTGTTGAATCCTTGTCTTAAATTTAAAAAATCGTCATTTCATAGAATGATTTCGATTTATTTTTAGAAAGACAATTCACCTCCTTTTCAACAGAAAAATTAGCCAAATTC
>JAHZMU010001809.1:0-10913 GCA_027743725.1 Rambutsinella grinnellia
CACAGATTTTCATGTTATTATGAACAGGGGGAAAACAATAAAACTCGAGGTAATTACATGGCTTTGGGTTTTAAAAACTGTGAATGAGACAAGAAAAATACTTTACTCAACTTTCCGAGAGCAATTTCTTTACATGCAAATTATCACGCGTTGTCATTTTTACGTAAGCATACTTGACAGCAATAGCCCATAAATAAGCAATTCATTTCACTCATGTCCTTAACTGCGGTGAAATCGGCACTGCCGGTTATAAAATCTTGTAACATGAGAGTCCATTTCATAGAAAATTGCTATATCAAATTATGGAAAGTGTCAATAATGTGTGATGAAAATGTGCAAAATCAGATTAGAAATCGAATTTGGAAGTGATTGCTTCAGATCACTTCCTAAAAATGTTATTAAGATATGATTGAGAATGACAGCTCAGCTTTTTATATAACACTTGGGTTTAGACTGAGGCTATTTTGTTTACAAGAGTAGTTCGTTAAGTGGAATGATTGTTGTGTGAATGAGCCCCCCAACAGTGATCACATCCGATTTCGCATAAGTCTGTCCCATTCTTGAAATGCTGAGTCATGTCATGAGCAATTTCATATTTTGATGACTAGTGACCAACTAACTCAATGAACCCACACGCTTCATAACTGCTCCATATGTCAACATGAAGCTGTCATCATTTTAAAGGGATTCACGTACCTCGTAATCATCACATCCCATCATACAGTCATTAACAAACCATTTATTGCCTGTTGCAATCCATTTGCATTTTTGCGGTTAACAGTTAACTTGCAAGGAGCGCTTTGCTAATCTACATTCCTAAACGATGTGATTATGAGAATTTTGGTCAGTAGCGCCAGCGCCTGCGTTTACTCCTATTTATTCAGGTAATATTGTATGACCGCTGTCAATACATGATTTGCATGTGTAAATAATATTCCATCGTTAAGTTGGAGTTGAGAAAGAAATTCAGACAGTTTTTTCTCACAGTAAACATTCATTGTTATTTTGGCAGTCAAAGCGAGACCGCTTGACGACCACCAGACAGGACCACACCGACTACAATTGGTTATTGATGAATGAATGATTTGCAATATGAAAATCACGAAAAATAGATCACTTTTACTTGCAAATGTGAGAGATTTAACTTTAGGAAATATGATTGCATCTTGAATGTTGAAAGAGAGTAAATAGAAAGAAGCAATCAAATCATTTTAAAAATGTGCACGTCCAAAGCTCCCGCATTATCATAATAATGATGTGATGATAAGATAGATTATGCCTGCATGATAACAATGTAATTGTTATGGCTCAAATGAACTCACTATCCCGTCCGACAAACCGACTACCAATTTTCTTCAAGATAAATGGATACACTCACGGCACACATATAGAAAAATTTGTAATGATTATCATTAAATTATAAAATAATTTTCGTATAATATCCTCTTCCTTTTGCAGAAAGGAGAGAGAATAAGAAGAGCAAAAAAATGTTCTCGTAAATACTAACTGATGATGAGTGAAATATGGGAAGCATTAAAAAGAAAAATAGATCTTGTTGGATTTTATTTATTGTAGCGAAAAGGAATAAGTGTTCCGCAGCAGGAAGGCGAAATTCTTTCAGGCTGGTATGCCACATGAAGGGAAAAGTCTGATGAGGTTGTTTGTGCACGCATAAATCGTATATTTTATTAAATAGCTAAAAGCAAAACGACAAAATAGAATGGAATTATTTTTTACACGAATAATTTCGTTAGAATTTTTACTGCCAACCTGCACTCAATTTTAAGGGATGGGATGTAAGGCAGTTGATATTTCGCTAATAATAATAACTTGCTAACCGCATTTTCCTCTAGTGAACTATGAAGAGAACTAAATGAACATTTTATTGTTGTCGTAGAATAGCCATTAAAGATGTATTCATTACGCAATTACACAAGTTGCCATTTTTCTCTTAGAGAATCTCTTCTTCTTCAAAAGTAGAATTTGATAATGGAAAAGAAATGCTAATTCATAACTATTTCTCCTCCGTAGAGACAAGTTACTTTAAAATGAAGCTATAATTTACCATATGACACGAAACAATTGTTGAATGACAGAGGAAGACAAGTCTTCAAGGGGCAAGTAATGCCAAAGCCAAGAACCAGGACTGGGAGCGAGAAGGGAGGACATGAAATGGGGAAGTGGAATAATGAATATTGAGGGTGGGAAACGGGGGAAAAGGTGGATTGGATTTTAATAGGAGACAACAATGATAAATGATATTAGTGAAATGTATACGAGCAGTCAGCTCGCACAAATAACTGCAAAGTAATAGGCACAAGTTACATGCTAACGTGATATGATCATCATATCATTATTATCTTGTAATAATTATTCCTTTTTGTTGCTGACGCCTTTTGTTGTTTAACTCTTGATCAAATATATGAGCACGTACATAATGCCCTTAAAAACTGCTATAATTTCTACAAGTATCCTCTTGTAATAAAATTATAAGCATTTCATATTTTATCTAGCTCAAGTAAATTCAGGTGCGCTTGTAAGCTCATAATGATCATGGTTAATCGCTTGTGAGAGCGTCATATGGAAACTCTCATTTGTAAAAAAGCTGAGTAAACTACTAACAAAATGCTTCTTTTTAAATACTTGTAAGCAGCGGTTTGTTTGTAGTCATTTTGCAAGTGACATGATTCTAGCAAGAAAAATTAAGGCGTCTTCATCATCTTCAAGTCAGGCACCCTCCTGGGCATTTTTACATTTACAGTAGTTGAAAAAGGCAGTTTACTCGAGTAAAAAGTAATCCAAAAAGGAGCTTTATTACGAGTGATGATGATACATTTGAAATGACAAAAGACTTCGGAATGAGAGCCAAAAGTGTTCATTTCACATTCCAAGAATTACAATATTTTTCATCGTGATCCTTACAGAGATTAGTTGAAAGAGTGTGCAACATTCTTTCCTCATTTTCCTGTTGACGTTTCGTGTCTGAAGCGCCACCGTTCACTGAAGAAAGGTAGTGCTCAACTGCTCACCTTCTTAAAGAAGTGCAGCGCACATGACACAATTATTTGAATCCACTGAGCCGCATTTTCCCTCAAACCTGCCAACAGCCCTTCTGGCTATTTGATACGATAATTCGATATACTAAGCTGAAAATAAAGAAAATGAGGATTTTTCATTTACCTCTAGCCACGCAGTAATAATAAGCTGTTCACTTGCTCACAGATTGAGATAACTGTGTATTTAATTAGCTGGGATGGAATTATGCAATGATGCCATTATTATATTTTTACACAAAGGCTATTTTTTACAGGAAAAATGGAGTTATGACTGAACATTTTCCTTCCTTACAAATTGCTTATATCATAATAATCGTGTATGGCTAAAAATAAACAGTTTAAAATATATATACCGAGATGCTCTCTACGATTATTACGAACAAATTGCAAGGGAAAAAGATAAGAAAAAAGTCATTTAATTTCTAGAAATAATGACGATGACAATAGCATAAATACTAGTCATTCTTCTGTCCGTCTTTGTGTCATCCTCTTTACCTTCCTCCCTGACGAGGAATATGAGGTGAGATAAGATGATTTGCCGGCCACTCTCCAACTTTATATCCGCTGGGGCTCGCATCTCTAGATAAATAGTGTGTCAATGAATTCCATTTGTACGAGAAGCGAGCATCAACCGCTGAATGGACAAAAGGCTCATTGTTTACTACCAAGAAGACTAGTGAAGCGAACAAAAAGCTACGCAGATTATTATTAGGTGAGTTAAAACAGGATGGTGGCAAATAGGCACTTATTTACTTATTCAATCAGAGGATGAATGACGGCGAATAAGCCCCTATAATAAATTGCGGATGATTATGATTAGAAATATGCAGTTACTATTGATTGTGGGACGCTTTTGTGAGTTTTGTGCCTGCCCATCGTATTCGAGTCTGTTATTCAGGAAAAAGACAAGCGTACTCGTTTTCTCAGCAAGTCAGTTATGTTTTCAGCAGTAAAACTTTATTTGCCATAAAAAGTTTGAAAACTGAATGAGCTTTTTTTCTACGCCTCCTTTCGGCCGCCCAGTGAAGAAGGTGTTGTACACTAGACGATTAGTGATTATTATTGGTATAATATTTCCTTATCTTGATAAGTTAATACCTATAAATAAAATGGGATAAATATATGCAGCGGTGTGGTCCGGCATGTACTCGTTTTTTATTCGCACTTGTTGCATAGTGTGAAGAAGGCTCATTCAATGAATTACTAAACGTACGCACTCACGAACGCAGGAAGGTGCGCCGGTAGTGGCGTTCATCTCGGCAAGTTTTGCTGTTGGTCGCCATTAAAAAACGTTATCTGTGTGCACATTTGCTCAACTCTGCGCACATTAATCTTAAGCATCATAAATCATAAAGGTATCACTAAGATTCAGGTATTGCTTTAAGAATTACCGTAGCCTTTTCCGGTATGAGGAAGGTGTGCATATTTGATAACATATTTCAATTTTTGACGCGCCCAGTTTCTCATTTTAGAAATAATGCCAAAGTCAGCATTTTAAATGTACATTTATACAAAATACTTAATTGGCCTGATTGACAATGTCAGGCAAATTACGATTGACACAATCACAAGTGAAAAATGCTACCAAATTGAGACATAAATAGTTGGAGTTGTATTCTCGTTGACATTTTGAGATCAATTGGCAAACTAATTTGTTGGTGATTTGAGTTGTTCAATTGTTATTTTTGGACGGAAGAGTAAGCAACATGTTTCACCCAATCAAATATCGAAGAGGAGGAGGAGGACTCGTTTGCAAGTTAATGGTTTACGTTGTGACCGTTTTGTTAATGTGAGTGGTGGCAGTGATCACGTCTCTTCTGCATTTATTTGCTCTCAATCAATGACAATTAAGCCTGTTCTAGTTTGGGAATATTTCATCCTACGACTTTTTTGGAATCTTTGCCAACTCAATGTAGATCTGTAAGATACATTGTTCACGAAGTGGTCTCTAATCAAGTCTAATCTGATCAAAAGCCGGTGATATTTTGGTACTTGGAGAAATAAATTGCCACTTTAGTAATATTTCCTTATTATTTTGCTGGTAGGTGGGCAATGGGCAATTTGATTTTTGCGTATTCGCCATAATTATTTTGCCAGATCTAGTTCTTGATTAGTGTGAAATGCGATGGTTTTTCCTATGAAAAAAGTCGCTCTTTTCATAATTTTAGTTGATTGGGTACATCACCAGCTGCGTTATCGATTAGAATTAACCGCAATAAACACTAATTGTTTTCTCAAAATGATTGCCTGACACAATAACGTTGTCTGCTATTCTCTACACAAAGACTCGAAATTAATTTCAAGTCATTAATTATCTCATCAACTTACAGTAGCGGAGAGCACGTGCTTCATATTTTCCTTTCATTATTATCCCATCACCCTTAAAAAAAATTAGTACAGAGTTGTCGTTCAGCCCAAACTAATTGTAAAAAGAGAAGACGCTATGCGCGCACATTTCTAATTAAACGGATACATCTCCCGATTAATCTTCAATTACAGAGTTGAAAATCTACGAAAAAAATATGAACGTGACATGATGATGACTGATGACAAAAGGGATTGCAATATTATTAATAAATGCCAGGATGTCTGTATGCAGCAACCGATAAAAACTGCAACTGACATGTTACAAGTGATTATTTTAAAATTTATTAAAACAAAACGCTCTTGAGTTTTAGGTACTCTGCGTGGAGCATTAATGGACTAAACTAGTCCATGGGAATCCTTCGTTTCATTCCGGAAGTCTAATCAGTTATATAGCACATAATTGCACAATTTCTTCAGAGTGCATGTCGCTAGCCATTTTGCGTCGGTGGAAATGTGCGTACGTGTAAGCGGAATAAAGTTGAGACTAGAAAGCGTATAGCTAAAGGGGGAGTGGGATATATTTTCTCTAGGATTAATCTATTTGTGTAACAATACAACCAAAACAAATCCGTAATTAAAGGGGGAAGAGTGATACAATTTTTTATTTTTGATGATAATGAACGGGGGTGTAAGTTTGTTTTGATAAGCGTGCAGCCTTATGGCCTGTAGTCATAAAAGTTTTAATACTGAGGATTAATTTTTGCACACTTGAGGCAAAAAAAATACAGTTAAGCTGTAAGAACGGAAGGAGAGGAGATCTAAATAGCGTTTCTTTAATTTAAAAGCTGATAATGACGATAATAATAGTCGGTGTGGTAAAACTACTTTAGGGATGGACATTAGGCGCATGCTCGTGTGCTATGCTTTACTAAACAAATACAAATAAATGAGAATTAAATGTTCTCGATAGTAATCACGATACCGTAATTGAAAAACGTGTACAAAGCACTATAGAAAAGTACCTTTGACAAATATTAGGAGTGATTAAATCGGAAAACTAAAACTCGCCGCAATTTATGGTCAATTTAAAACCATTCAGGTGGAAAATAAATGTTGACAGAGCCAGGAAAAAATTGCTTGTAATCCGCTAATTTGCATTTGTCTCCTTGAGTCGGCGGACGGAACTATAATGAAGTGACACTTAGTCCCACATTTAGCATTTATCACTCTTATTGTCATCATTATCACAACAACTCAGAAATACCGTTTACCACAGGACAATTTATTTAGTGACCTGATTCCTCCAAAAGATTTATGAAGGTTTGTCAGTTGTTAATCTTTTCAAACTGCCTTCAAGGATAAGGGATTATGTATCTCCCTTGAGAGAGAAGAGATAATATACAATAACTCAAAAGTGGAAAACACCATCATCATTCTCCATTTAACAAAGTAATAATTTGTCTATTTAGTGGAAATGAGATTGATCGTTTATCGAGATTCTGGTATGCAAACTAGTAACTTTGATAGGGATAAAGGAGGGTATGAAAGCGGTAAATATTCTTATTTTCAGCTATATGATTAATAAGACTTCTTTTTTCTGCAAATCCCAAAGTCACAAAAGTGGAAGTAGAGAACAGGTTCTTTCTCTATTGTTACAAGCTTAATATAACAATGTTTAGAGTTGAAAATGTTGGATCAAAAGTCAACATTAAACAAGTCTAATTTTTCTTCATTAGCCGCCATCTCACCGCGCGTCGTGCGCGTCTTCTTCTTGGGTGTCACTTCTTCTTCTCGTTATTTCGATTAATATGATAAATTTAAATGGGAAGAATTTAACAAACTGTAGCTTCTTATCATCATAGATCATGGCATCACCTCTCAGTAATTTTTTCCTCTGTCAACTGCGAGGAAAATTAAACTTTGTTATATTACAAGATGAAAATCTTGATAAGGAAGTCATGAAACTATGTAATGAGACAATTTCATGTCAACTCTGTGTTGGGAAGAAGAAGGGACACTTTTTTTTATTAAGTATTGAGCTCATTATCATTTTATGCTAAAAGAAAGGAACAAAAATTTCAATTTTTTATATAATTAGGACATCTTCAATCATTCACGGTGTGTGAGCGTTGTTGTTTGTAATGGTAATGTAGCAATAAATGCATTATATAATTGAAATTATTATGTTGACGAATTTTGATGATGTGGGAGATAGCTGGGGTTGTTGTGACAGGTGGGAAATGGAGTGTGTGTGGCGATGTAATAAGTTGGATAATGGCAGTCATTACTTTACATATAAAAAGGGACACACCGTTTCCCTATTATAAAATTTTGATTGATTTTTCTAAACACTTTTCAATTCGCAATTATATTTTTGCAATATCCCAGCGTGGAAAATGAGGAATTGTGCAAAAATCTTATATTTGGGCTACTGTGAATTGTTGCATAATACTTTGAGTTTATTACTTTCAATTTTTCAATGCATCATTATTTTTGTATTGCTTTGACAGATCCTCTTAATGAAAGTGATTGACGAAACAATTGCTTTTATCCCAGAAATTGATTTTTGCTAAACACTCCTTGTGAATCGAAATGGGTCGAAATTGTATAAAAAATCTTAATTAAAAGAGAAATTTGAATAACTCAATTTAGCGCATTTCCCTTTTAGATCGAGGCGGTTTTTTGAGGTGCAAAGCTTAATGAAAATACTAAAATATTTTATATGAAAGTGTATTGCATGTGATCCGAGTAGAAAACGAAACATATCTATGTTTACACAAAGATTATAGGTCATCTGCTCAACTTCAAATAAAAGTAATTGCAACAAAAGAAAAAAATGCTGATGATATGGAAGAACACTTTCACCGTTTCACCCAAGCTTGAGCACGCACGATAAGCATCGTTCCGGTATTGTTGGTCGTTTTTGTTCTTGAGTGGTACATGCCGACCATGCTCTTATGAATGAACCGCATATGTCCATCCCATCCAGTCCGTAAATTTTGCACTGGCCTTTCCCCTCTTATTTCATCGCATGACAAAGAAAAATATCGAATAAACCAAGTCATTATTAGTCGGAATAGCTTTGGCAAACGGCATCATTATCAAATATGATCATAAGCATGCCGTGACATCCCTTTCCATTTCCTTCCACAAAAATTCCCATCAATCACTCCTGCCCATTCATTCAAAAGTCAAAATAAAAATAGCCGCTATCTCTCTATTATTACGATTACTAAACAGTTAAAACTGTTCATTTTGTGAATGCTTTTATGTGGGAATGCTTAATAAGATCATAATTTATGTTCATTTTACGATCCTTCAATAATTTTTCGCAGTGACTATGCCCATTTATACTTGAAAACATGAATTATGATTATTGTAAGGAATATGGAGCTGTTACCGTAAAACCATTCCCTTTTTATGTGACCAAAGCAAAATGACTTTGCCTCTGTTAAAAATCCAAACAGATTCATCACGTTCAAAGTCACATTCTTAGCATACCAATAACACGTTGAAACACTTTGAGAGAGTTTTTTTACACTTTGTTTCATTCCTCCTCTCATACTTGGATATTATTGCAAACTAATTGTGAACAAAATCTCAGTCTTCATAGCTCATAAAGATTACTATTGAGAGTTGCTCGTAAAACTCTTTTTAACTTTTAAAGTCAAGGTGAAATCCACAATTGTTCGAGATATTGTTATACATTTTCATACGTGCATGAGCGGGATAAGGATAACCTGCATAATCATAGTAATTTGCTTTGTGTAATGCACTTTGCACTTGATCATTGATCGTTACCACCAACTATATAGCTTAGATTTTGAACTCATAGATTTTTTTTGCTATTGTAGGAGTATGAAAATTAGTGTAGAAAACCAAATCTTTTTGCGATTATTCATGCTTTATGCATTTCTAGATTACTACTGTAATCTATCATAGTTTGAGTAAAAAATGGTATTTTTACTATTCATACCTCAACTATTATTCACTTAAGTTCAGTCGGTAACTATCCGTGTATAATTATAAGTTAAGGCCGAGTGCAAAGCAACAATAGTTATTTTTTCGAGAATTGCATAATAGAAGCAGTCATACAAGCCAGTTTAAAATAGTAAATGGGCTTGTCTGGCAGTAGTTGGTAGCTCTCTAACTTGTTCGATTTCCTTTGCTCTTGCCTTATCATAATTCTCCTCATTTATCTGAGAAGAATGGCAATATCCTTATCGTTGTTCGTGTAAATGTGGCAGTTATAGTAAATAGTCAATACTACAACGATTTTTTTATAACATGAGTGATTCGTGATAAATAACAACGTGTTTATGTTTTTGTGTTACAGGTGGACACGAGATAAGTGAAGTTCATAGCACAGTAAGGGACTTGGGGGTGAGCAGGAAAGATAAAACTAGAGCCAAAAAATCCCAGCAACGGCTACTTTATTTAATCGACCAAACCACCATTGTCGTTGAGTTTATAGTGGCAAAGTCGTGTATAAAGGGATATAATGGACTAAATGGACTATGGAAGTGGTCACCTCAACTCGGCCTCGATTCATTCCCAGTGAGAGAGGATCAGGCACAATGACGCGATCAACACTTTCCCACCATTACGGGCACTCCCCACCTGGCTTCAATGGTAATGGGCAAAGTTCCCCTACGTCGAGTGGAGACACTTCGATCAGGGATAAAACGAAATTGCTTCAATTAGCTGAAAAAGTTCATACGAGAAAGAGTGTCGCTCCCAATTATACGAAGAGCTTTAGGGCGATTACTTCAGTTGTGTCCAGTCGTGGAAGAGATGATGGGATAGCGTCAACACCAACAGTGAGGAGAACAAATAGCACGATGCACTCCTCATCATCATCAGTCCCTCCACCTACGCGATCATCCAAAGTTGAGAATTACAAGAATCCAAAGTTATACGCTAGTTTTAGCAGTAAAAGTTGTTCGAAATTGACCAAAGCTTTAATTAGAAGTGATCCAGCCAAAACTAATATTGAGCATTTGGTGAACTATAAAAATATTAGCCCACCCAAGGCTAATGGTGAGGTTGTTAGTCATAATAATAGTGTAAATACAGTTGGGAAAAAGTCAGCCTTAGAGAATGGTGAGCATCATCACGGCAGTGGTGGGGGATTAAGTAGTTTTATCACTCCATTGAAAGCTCTACACGCAAGCTTTCATGAACGGAGTAGCAAATTGGGACAAACTAGAAGCAAACTCTTTTCCCAACATCATCAACGGGATATTTCCGGAAGCAATGCGAAACTCTTATTTGGCACGCAGGAAAACTTGCATTCCAGTGGGGGTGGGAGTAGCAGTAGCTCGGCAGAGGATATATTGGCAACGGAAATAATTTCTCAATCAAAACATTCTCGTAATAATAATAAGTCAAGTAGCCCACACCGTAGAGCTGTCGTCACAACTGCCAATAATAATTGTAAGAATGCTAGCTCATTATTATTACTCTCATCATCGTCCTCATCAACTCGGGAGCAATTACAGAATGGGAGCAGTAGTGCGACGACCACAGTCACTCCAGATTTTCTTGAAG
>JAHZMU010001810.1:699-10942 GCA_027743725.1 Rambutsinella grinnellia
TAATTTTTGATTATCTAGCAAAGTAACTAGTGTTTAGCGATAAGCAGAAATTACAAGTACCTAAATACAAACGCTAGCCATTAGCCATGGAATGGTTTTATTAGTTAAGCTTTAGTAGAAGAAAAGCATAGATTTAGTTTTTCGACATAAGTTAAACGTTTTGAAAATGCCAGGATCTGGAGATCTAAGGAAGGATTTTATAATTGCCACAATCGGTAAAAGAATAACCATTTAATCATAGCATAATAGTATTAACAAGAAGAATGTGCTAATTGATAAAACAAGTCATTTAATCACAATACGTCATAAGCGATTTACTCACATTGAATGTGGTTGGTAGGAGAAAGCGCACAACAAACCGTCACTACGGTCCGCTCGCTCTCCTGTTGTGTTCTCGCTTAGTGTTGTATGCTTTGCTAGTCACTGCTCTATTATGACATTTCCCCTTTCTCTTTAGGTAACTACTTCCAAGAGCCACCTGAAAAGCTCAAGAAGCTGTACACAAATGAAAACCTCAATGACTTTTTGGATGCACCCCGTTCTCCAATTTTATGTGGGAGGAAACTCAACTCATCCGAAGTTAGTTTGGACACAGCTATCTCAATTGATGACGATGATAATAGTATTATCCTCTTCTTTAAAACCAAACCGGAAGCAATCACTCCGGAGAATATGCATAAGAACATTCTCATCTCAACAATGATTGATTCGCCAGTCACAACGTTGTATTATGCACTGAGCAATGTGTTTATGCCGACTTTGATGAAGGTTAATAATTGCCAAAATTGATATGATTTATTTTACTAAACAAAACTAAATTTAATTCCAATAGAATTCAAAATGGAGCCAAAACTTTGACACAAAAACGACCAATCTATTTGTGAGCTTAGAAAAAACTCTGGCAAACATTGTGAGGCATCAGAATAACTTGAATTCGAATGAAAATGGTTAGCATATTTTCTTTGCACTTTCACCGGAAGTAGAATTTTTTTAAATGTTACAATGCCTGTTGCTTATCTTTTATAGCCATTAGCTCTTTGGACAACGAAGAGCATATTTGGCAGGATAGCCTAACCAATGCCAAAACAAGGGATGAAGCGACAGCGGCTGAAAGTATTTTAGAAATCGTGAAAGGGATCAATGCAGAATTGAAGTAAGTGGAAAAGGAATGTATTTTTTTTACTGATTTTAAGCAAAAGCTTTGAACAGCAAAATAAAGCTGATTTTAATATTTGATTTTTAAGGAGTTTAACGGATTGGAATAGTGGCTCAGAAATATTTGAGAATTTAACAGTTTCCCTAATGGACCTTTGGAATATGGGGGAGAAAAGATACTCAGAAATTCGAATTTTACAAATTCTGAGTGCTATTGGTACGTACTAAAACAAGCTACAAGCTATTGCATGTCCGAAACAAGGTTGCATCTATGACTTATTTACAGGAAACACGCTGGTTCAGAACATTCAGGAGTCGCTAAAGTCCACCAGTCCGTTTGATATGCCTTTCCACGACTTTGAAAAGCAAATCATTTGGGTAATTCAAGCAATTTAAGTACAATCTTGATTTTTAGATTACTTTTTAAATTCTCATTAACTTAACAGGGCACATCGATCTTGAAAAAGACGATCGATTTATGTACCAAGTTGACTAGCGAGGTATGGCGGAATGATGGCACTAGGCCATTCAAGAGTCCTAAGCATGTTCCCCACCTTGTAATGAGCTACCACCAGAGGCTCACTGAACTGCAGAGAGTCCGCACAGTCCATAGGCAACTCACCCTCCTCCTCTCAAACGAAGAGTATGGGGAGCTCAAGCCGGAAACAGCTTTTGCCTCTTTTGCTGGAATGAATCCATACCTTTATAACAGCTATACTGAACCTTTGTGGCAAAATACTTTGTCCAAGTATGAAAAGCTTATTGGGCCGGCAGAGCAAGCAATAGCGAATAAGTTGAAGCAGAGGCTGAGTAAAGATTATCAACAGTTTGATGTGAGTCAATTAAAATAATTAAAAGATTCTGAAATGAAAGCTTTATGAAAATATTTTAGCTATTATCCGAGTTCAAACGCTACATGGAGCTTATTGAGCGACCAAAGGTTTCGAATGTCCTCCGCTCAAACCGAGAGTCTCTTCTCCTAACCTTTCTAAAACTCGCTGAGACATTTGAAGAACAACTTGAATCTCGATCCTTTCCATCAATCACATCTTCAACGGCCGAACCAATTAGCCACATTTATCACTTGAAGCATATGAAAGCGAAGGTTAAAGAAGTCCAAGAAGTTTCAGGAAAGCTATTGACTGACCTCCCTAATTATCCATCACTTCAAGAAAAGTTTGTTGCTGTCTCCGACACAATTGCGAATGAAGAGAAGCGTTGCTTCAAAGACTGGTCAACAGAACTTTTGCAGTCTCTCCGCAGAAATGAGATAACTTTAAGGAAGGATGACCCAGTCGTTGAGTTTGCTGAGGGAAGTCGTCAAATGGAAGTCACTTATAATGGGCGCCTAGTCCAGATTTCTGAAGAGGCTCACACCCTTCTTATAATGGGATACCGCATTCCTCGTGAAGTTGTTGAGTTGGTTTCGGAAGCAAAGAAGTTTGTAAAGCAGGCGCAACAATTGGATCAAATAGCGACATTCCACAACACAATTGGGGATAGAATGATTCCATCTCAAAGGCCAATGATGTTGGAGACAGCGATGGCTTTGTCGAAAATGGTTCAAGAGCAGAATGGCATAGTTTGGAGCAATACACATGAAGTGGACAAGTATATTACAAATCTGAAAAAACTTGTGACGGTTTTGGCAAGACAAAATAATCAACTTTCAACTCTCCACATTCAAATCAAGGAGAAAGTGATGAGCCTCTTTGAGACGGATCTTATCAAACAACAACAAAAATGGAAGGAGATTCTGAAGCAAATCCGCACTACAATAAAAGATGTGGAGGAACTAGGTTTTAAGAATATGAAGAGCTGGAAGAATCATTGGGATCGACAACTCTTCAAAGCTTTGGAGGTCCAGTTCCTATTAAGCCTGTCATCTATAAATGACAATCTCCCTGAGATCCAAGCGGAACTTATTCATCGACAAGGAAAGTTACAATTCAAGCCACCGCTGGAAGAACTCCGCCAAGTTTATTACGGAAATATTAGAAAGTTCCTCAACATCCCGATTTACTTTAAAGGGGTCAATGATGACATTCCAGATGGGGAGCAAATCTTCCCAACTATTCTGAAGAGACATGGGCACCGCTTCGAAAAGATTTATCGAGAAGGGGAGATGCTCTTTGATAAACTGTTGAATGCGCAGGGACGATTCGTCGAGTGGATAGCTCTTGGCTCAGCAGACATTGAAAGTTTAAGCAAGAAGTACTTGGTGACGGCAGACGATTGGGATAAGAATTTCCGAGTGAGTAAAAACAAAGGACAGGAGATAATTAGACTGAATTGCTCGGATGAAAAGATAGGCTGCTTTGTGGTGAGCTATAAAGCTCTAAGGCTGGATATTGAGTTGCTAAATAGGAAGTACTGGGAGATATTGGTGACCCTTTTGAACAACTCGATAATTCAGGATATGGTGACAGTCGAAAGATTCTTGCAAGAAGGGACGGAGAAATTAAAAGAAGATCCGCAGAGTGTTGAGGAAATTACTAAGTCAAATCAGACAAAGGAGCAATTGGCGATAGAGGCCCCAAAAGTGAAGGAGATGACGGAGGAAATTGAGCGGAAGAATAAAACATTGGTGACTTGGACCAAAGAGAAAGTTGACTTGAATAGAGTGAGGCAGCTCTGGGATAACTTTAATAGCTTGATGGAAAACCACCAACATATTATTGGAAGGCAGGTGGAAAATCTCAAGATTAATCTTCAGAGCCAGGCAAGACAAGTTAATAATGAGATGGAGCACTTTAAGTTGAGGTGGGATGAACTCAAGCCGGTGAACAGCGATGCGACCAAAAACCCACAAAAGTTTGATGAGACAATTGATTTCATAAAGAAAATGAAGGAGGAGTGGACAAAACTTATGGAAAAGCAGAAAAATGTGGCGTAAGTTGTCTAAATCAGAATTAATTTGAGTCTTAAATTGCTCTTAAAATAGCCCAATCTTTACAGGGAATCTTGTGATAATCTTCGCGTGGATAACGTCGAGTTCCCATACATTACTGATGTCGATTCAGACCTCGCGTCTATTTCCAAAACTTGGGAGAAACTAGCCGAATTCAGAGGAGAACTCAAAGAATTTGAGGAAGAAGACTGGATAATTTTCCGAGCAAAGCCCTACAGATTTGAAGAGTTTTTGCAAAAATGGGATGAGATCTTCAGAGCTGAGCCAAAGTCAGATTTGATTATAAGGATGCTGAAGGATATTGAAAGCTTTTCTTCTCTCACCCAAAACATGAAGTTTATCCGGGGCGATATCTTCTCCGAAAAGCATTGGTATGAGATGTATAGTCTTTTGGGAATGCAGAGTAAACATTTAGGACAGTTGAAGGTTGGCGATTTCCTCAAAGTAAGGGATGGAATCGGGGATAAATTGAAAGAGTTGAAGGAATTAAACACGAGAGCAAGTGGGGAAGTTGTGGTTCAACAAGCACTGAACGAACTTGATGGATGGGAAATTGAAGCAAAGTTTAGTTTGCTGGAAAACAAAGACTCGCAGAATAGGCCGGTGTCGATCATTCAGGATTTTAAGAGCGTTTTAAATAAAGTAAGAAAGTTAATATAAGCGAATGAAATTCACAAAATTGATGTTAAAATATCTTGTTTTACTTTAAAGCTTGGAGACAACCAAAGTCTTCTTCAATCCATCCGCACCTCCCCATTCTATTCTCACTTTGCTGACCGCATCACCGTTTGGGAGACTCGACTTTCTGACCTTGACGAATATCTCCAAAGCTTAAACAAAATCCAACGTCGATGGATCTACCTCGAGCCAATCTTCAGCCATGGCGTTCTCGAAACGGAGCAACAGCGTTTCCGGCGTATCGATGATGACTTTCGTCTAATCATGGATAAGATCAAGACCGACCCGAGAGTAATCAATCTGTGTAAAATATCTGGAATTCGCAATCGGTTGAATATGCTACTCGATCAGTTAGCAAGGTGCCAGTCGAGCTTGAACGAATTTCTTGAAAAGAAGCGGAGCGGTTTCCCCAGATTTTACTTTATCGGAGATGACGACCTTCTTGAAATCCTTGGCCAGTCTACAAAACCCGCTGTGATCCAAGCACATTTGAAGAAGCTCTTTGCGGGTATCTACAACGTTGATTTTGACTCGTCAGAGGAGCACATCACAGCAATGAAGTCATTAGAGGGAGAAGTCGTCCCACTCAAGTCCAAAGTCAAAATTGTTCCTAATGTTGAGGAGTGGCTGAGCGAACTCTCGAATGAGATGAAATACACTTTGAAATCCTCTCTCCTCGATTGCATCTCTGATGTCAAGCATCACTCAAGAGATTTGAATTTAGACAAGTATCCTGCACAAATTCTTTGTTTGGGAAATTCCATCGTTTTCACTGAAAGATGTGAGGAAGCCATTCGTTCTGGAAAAGTACAAGACTATCTTGGCAAATTGAAGGATGAGCTTCACTTCTACACGAATTATAATATGAATCGAGTCGGCGCATCGGGTTCAATCTCGGATGAAGGTTATGTCAAAGTCCTCGAGTTGAAGCTGAAGGATTTGATTCTAGACATAATCCATGAGATGGACGTTGTTGAATACTTGGATGACAAAAGGATTGGCTCTGTTGGCTGCTTTGAAAGAGTTCAAGAAAGAAAAGGGTGGAAATTCGCAAACAGTTGGGGAGAAAGAAGAGAGTGACATTGTTGTGGGGACACTGCGACTGAATACTTTACCCAAATTGACACATTCTGACTGCTTCAGATTTGATAATCTGATCAAAGATGTGTTTCCAAATGCAATGTTCAATGAGTTTGGACATCATGAATTGACGGAGAAAGTGAAAGAGGCGTGTGGGGAGCTGAATCTGGCTGTGAATGACAATCAAGTTAGAAAATGCTTAGAGCTTTATGAACAACTCCAGCAAAGGATGGGCGTTGTTATTGTGGGGCCACCTAGTTGTGGAAAGTCGACAGTGATTAGTTTGCTGAAGCAGGCGCTTATCAGGAGTGGAGAGAAGATTAAGGTTCACTTGATAAATCCAAAGGCTATGCCAAGGACGCATTTGTTAGGTCATATTAATCTGGATACAAGGCAGTGGACGGATGGAGTGTTGACTTTGAAGGCACAGCAGGTTTACTCTGAGCCACAAGATGCAACTTCTTGGATTATATGCGATGGTGATATCGATCCTGAATGGGTGGAGTCTTTAAACTCTGTTTTAGACGATAATCGCCTCTTGACTTTGCCATCCGGATGGAGAATCAAGTTTGGGCCTAATGTCAACTTTATTTTTGAGACCCACGACTTGAGCTACGCTTCACCAGCGACGATCTCTAGAATGGGGATGATCTTCATGAGTGATGAGGATGCTGATATTAGGGGAATTGTGAAGACTTGGCTGAGCCAAGGAGAGGCGGATGAGCATAGGCAATTAATAGCTCAGAGTATAGATGATCATTTGTATAATGGATTAAAATGGGTGGGGCAACATGAAGGTCAGATTCCATTGCCGAGTGTGAGTGTTGTGAAAAATGCACTGTCTTTGATGACCGGGGCTAAGTCCATAAGCCAGTTGGCAGTTGCTATGATCAGGGGATTGGGAGGACACCTTTCAATCCAACAAGCTGTCGAGTTCTCAAAAGAAGTCTTTTCATGGACGCAGCAAACTTGTCCAGGAATTGGGAGGTCGATAAACTTTTACTATAGCAAAGGACAAGATAGGGTTGATCTGTTTCAAGATGATGACTTGGATGGCGAAGCGGGCCAACAGGAGTTTCAGTTTAATAAATTGCCTTTGGTGAAAACAGGAAATGTGAAGAGGGTGTTGGATCACATAAAGCCGTGGTTGGAGAATCAAGAGTCGTTCATACTAATTGGACCTGAAGGATGTGGGAAATCGTAAGTGAAAATATGCAGAAAACTGATCTGATCTTGTGACAGAACATTCAGATTGCCTAAAACGTATTTTTAAATTAATAGAATGATTTTGGAAGCCGCATTTAATGAACTGAGATCTACAGAAGTAGCAATAATCCATTGTTCGGGGTTAATCACGCCTGAAAATGTTTTGCAAAAGTTGCAGCAGGTTTGCATCACAATCTCGACTAATTCTGGAAGAGTTTACAAGTCAAAAGATGGTGAAAGATTGATCCTCTACTTTAGAGGAGTGAATTTAGTCAAGCCGGACAAATGGGGAACGTGTCAAGTTGTTGAGTTTTTGCAGCAGGTAAAATTCTAACAGAAAAAGTATGGAATGGAATATTTAAAGTAAACTCTTGTATTTTAGATATTATCATACGACGGCTTTTATGACAAAAATTTGGAATGGGTTGGTGTCTCCGGTATTCAAATAGTGGCTAGCATTTCAGTCACTTCTTCCGGTGGAATTTATGGGCTTTCGCCAAGATTTTTGTCGAGGCTGAGGGTTTGTACGATGACGTGAGTAAAATAAATAAAATAGATCTTTTTAATTTGAACTAAAATTAAAATATAATTGTCTTTTAGCCAACCAGAACCGGAACAACTCTTCACAATCTGCAATAGCTACCTCAACTCCTTAATGCAAACTTACATGGCAGACCATCCAGTGAGAAGAAACCAAAAGCAAATTGAATCCATTGCTCAAGGGATGGTCACAGTTTACAAAGAAGTGCGGAATGCTTTTACCCCTGTAAATCAAAGCCATTACCAGTTCACCCCCAGAGACTTAACAAAATGGATTTTGGGACTAATGCGATACGAAATCAGGGTTGAGGGTGAAGAAGCCATGAAGGATTTATATAACGCTTGGGCCTTCGAAGGCTGCAGAATATTTAGGGACAAGCTCGTGTCTCAAGATGAAAAGTCCAAGTTTGATGACACAATCATCTCTCCCGTACTTAGCCAGTGGCAAATGCCAAATGTTGCAAATTTATTTGAAGAATCATGGTGGATTAGTGGACCTGCTTGTTTCATAAATAATTCATCAGTAAAAACAATCGCATCTCCTTTGCTCGGAAATACTTTATACAAAGTGTCAATGGAGGAACTAATCACAGTCGTTGGGAAAGGGATGGTGGCTTTCGGAAGAGAAAATAGAGAGTTGAATATTGTTGTCATCCCAGAAGTCTTGAATAATGTCGCTTTCATGGATAAAATCCTTTCTTTTCCGTGCTCATCTATGGTCCTCGCTGGGAGAGCGGGTGTTGGGAGAAGGACGGCGCTATCAATAGTATCGGCATTGCAGAGGGCGCATATTCTAACTCTAAAAGTTGGAAGGAATTATGGAGTAAAAGCTTTCAAGAATGATTTGAAGGCTGTGAGTTTTTAAAATGCATGAAAACTATTAAATATTTTCCCTTGCCTTATAAAGAAATGTAAATTGTTAATTTAAGGCGATCCAACTGTCAGCAGTGGAAGGGAATAAAGTGTTCCTAGTTGTGGAGGACTTTCAGTTGGTCGACAAAGTCTTTTTGGATATGTTAAACAGCCTACTTTCTTCTGGAGAGGTAAGCCAGATTACTTTAGATAGCAGATATGTCCGGGGTTCCTTCTGCAAACAATCAACTCGTTAATAAAAATGGTTACGGGATAAATTGCCATTTGTATAATAGATTCCAGGATTATATTTGCCAGAAGAGCTTGAAACTATCATTGCCCTTCTTCGCGATACGGCATCAGCCGAAGGATACAACTCGTCTTTGTATTCTTACTTTGCTTTGAGTAAGCTCATTAACACACAACTCCCTCAATTTTTATATTAAAATAATTTCTTTGTGATTGAATAGGGGTACGTCGCCTCCTCCAAATCATTCTTATAATGGACTATACAAACGAAAACTTCGTGGCCAACTGCCAAAGTAATCCTGCCATTTACAAGCAATGTAGTATGATCTGGCTGGACAATTGGTCCATGCGAACGCAGAAGATGATTCCTCTGTCCATCATCAAAAAGTACTTTTTTTACAAATGCCTTTTAATTAATAATTATAAATTTATAAATAATTATTTTTCCTCTCAAGATTTTACGAGAAGCTAGAAGGGGACCATACCGGCTTTACTAACAATGAAGCAGACAAACGGCAGCAATTTATCTCCGCCTTCAAAACCATTTTCCAAAGTCTCCCCAAAGAATGGACTTATCCAAGACGATACGTCACTCTCATTCATAACTATGCCATGTTATATAATCAGAGGAGGGTGAAGATTGTCACTCAAATTGAAAAGTTGACGGCTGGCGTAGCCAAGCTCAATGAGGCTAAAGAAATTGTTGGGAAGCTAAAAGGAGATGCGGCGGTTCAAGAGGAAACTTTAGCAGAGAAGCAATCTGAAGCGAATAAGGCATTGGAGATGATAACGATTACGATGAAAAGTGCGAATATGCAGAGGGGCGAGATGGAACAATTGAAGGAGAAGACGTTGAAAGAAAATGAGGTTTTGCTTGTACAGTGAGTACAAATATTTTATAAACAATTATACCAGAGAAACCTTTTATCTGTTTAATTAATCCACCTCTTTTATTCTAGAAAAAAATCAATCGACGCCGAACTAAAGGAAATTGAGCCACTTGTCCAAATGGCAAAATCTGCAGTTGGAAGTATCAAGAACGAAGCTTTGTCTGAAATCCGATCTTTGCGAGCTCCACCGGATGTCATTAGGGACATTCTGGAAGGGGTTTTGAGACTAATGGGTATTAGGGACATGTCCTGGAATAGCATGAAAACATTTTTAGCAAAGAGAGGTGTCAAGGATGATATCAGGTTTGAGATTTGAGAATTCTAATGGGGCAAAATGAGAGGAATTAATTTAATTAAATGTTAACGTAGAAACTTTGACGCGAGGAATATCAATCCTGAAGATAGAGAGGCAGTGGACAAGCTATTAAGATTTAAGCAAGAGTCGTTTGAGCCGAAGCAAGCGAAAAGAGCTTCTGCAGCTGCGGCTCCACTTGCTGAGTGGGTGATTGCTAATGTAAAGTTTTCGAGGGTTTTGGAGAAGATTGAACCACTCGAGAGGAAGCAGAGACAACTCGAAGAGTAATATTTGCTTTAATATTTGCATTTTGAATGGTAATTTATTTAATAGTGAATTTTAAACAGGAATTTAAGACTCGCCGAAAGTCAAATGGATGAGATCAGC
>JAHZMU010001811.1:0-11259 GCA_027743725.1 Rambutsinella grinnellia
TTTCATCATCTACTTTCCTTTTTTCCCGAAAAAAAAATGCTTTTCAACCAATTGTATAAAAACAGAATGTTTACCAATGAGTAAATTTCGCTGCTTTTTGTTGCAACTTGCACACTTTGTAATATTGCAATGAAAACTTCCCTCTCTTTTCATATGAAGTAGTGTTTAACTCGCTTCACACAACTGTTTATCATCCTCGATAGAAATGTAAAGTTTCTCAGTTTCTCTGGCCAAGTATGTTTGAAAAGAGTCTGCCTTTCATACTTGGTTGTTTCAGTCTGAGAAGTGAATTTAATTCCATCATCTCTCTCTCTCTATACCATTTCTATTCCCACTTTCTTTTTTGCTTCGTCGTGTCACCACTTTTATACTAGTTATATAGTAAACCTGCAAGTTGTAGTCAGAGAACGAGCCTCCCTCACCATTTGTTGGGGTAAAAATGTGTTGAGGATCGACCAGCGTGAGCAGAAGATCCATAAAACAGCAGCAGAGTGGAGTCAGTCTCTTTCAGACTCTCACGATGAGTTGTTGGCACGTCCTCCCCTACCTAGTTATTCGTATAAATTGACTAGTTTGCAAAAGTATCGGAGAGATAGAGGATTGTGTGCATTCAAAAACTCACAAAATTCACACAAAACAATTACCTCATACGAAAAAATAAAGACAAATTCAAATTCGCCATTGTCAAATTGGATATTTTTCTTTTCCAGTACAAACTGCGAGTTTCCTCTGTGCTCACCTCACAAACATTATTGACAGTTGAAGTGGTAAAGAAGTGAAGTTTGTTTTCGTTTGACATTTCCGGAAATATGTATCGGAATTGTCACGTATAGACTGTGCTAGTGTGGTATGCATTGATGAAATTTTTCTATCCTTTTGCTTTGCAATTTGCAAATTTGGGGAATATATTCCCTGCTCTAAAAATGTCGCGTATGACGATCATCAAAATATGCAGATGTTTTCTTGCTTTCTAAAGTTACATTGTTCTGTATGCACATGTTAGAGAAATTCCTGTCGGCTAAATGTGTGATGTTAAGATAATGGGAAATTGAGTGTTGCGAAATTTGAAAACGAGGAGAGATCACCATTTACATAGGGAAACACTTAATGTGCATTTTTAAATAGTTTCTCGTGGCCGACTTGGCGACGTTTGCATCGTAAACACATATGTGCAGCTTTGACACTGATTCCCTCACATTATTCGGGGATACACATGCTATATAAAATGTTTAAGATCAACCTATTACTTACCCCAAATCTTGGAGAGAAATGTCGACATCTAAAACTGTGTTAATCTCTCCCCACATCAAATAATTTTACTCTAATCTGCAGAAAACAATGATACTTTGTAAGAAAAAATGCTTCTTATTACGACAATGATTTAAAAAGTGCTTTGTGCATCTTTCCTTTCATTTCCCATAAATAACTTGAAAAGACAAAGTTCCAGGAATTCTCTCTAATGCAGATGAACATTCCAGTTCTGATTTAGAGTGGAGGGAGTCACTTGAAAGGAGTAGCAGAGTTCAACAAAAAGCTCTACGATGAGTTCTCAAGTGCTCTTCTTGCTCATTCTGACCCTCTCTTGTGTTCGTGTCCATAGTTTCAACCTTGAACCAAAGTTACCTGTCATTAAACGGGGTGAACCGTCATCATACTTTGGATTCTCTGTAGCCCAGCACTCGACATCGAACGGTGTGCCATGGTGAGTCTTTTTCTCTCTTCTTTTATACATTGTCTACAATCCCCTTTTATTCCAGTTTGTTCATCTTTTCTCTCTATTCTTCATAATAAAACCTTCCCTTCGCGAAGGGTACACAAGGGGAGATATGAACTGTAAAGAAAAATATTAGGATATAAAAATAGTGAGAAATGGGTAGGTCGACAGGTAAAAACATGACATGAAAAGGTCGTCGTAGAGTATCACTTGAGTTTTTTCCCTTCTTCTTCACAAAAAAAACCAACCGGTATAGTGTTTTAGGGTACCTTAGCATACCTTCCAAGCACGAATTACACCACAACATTACCACCAAAAAACCCTCTGTTTTACTATCTCTTTTAGCCTTTGAGAGAAGAAGATTTTATGACTTTTCCTTCACACACTCACCCTTTCCAATTCTTTTCATGCACCTTTCAAAAAGAATTTAACATCAAAGTGCAAGCTCAGAGAAACCAGTTGCATTTCTCCGTTGAATAAAAAAAAATAATGATGATAAATACTGTGCTTATAATACCTTTAATAATTGTTCTTTTTTTACAACTGGTGAAGAGAGTTCGTATACGCCATAATAAATTATGCTTTTAGATCAAGTATCATCTTCCCTTACAAGGATATGATGGTCTCTATTATGCCACTGCAATCATCTCATAAAAAAACTTTCCTCTCATCTTACACACAATTCATTCAAATTATTGACTAGTTCAACTGGATAATATAATATTAAAAAGGAAATATATTTTATGTGCACTCAACCGACATTTTCAAATCATAAATTTGTTAGTCGGTTTAGGTCTTGCTGAAACCGCGGTGACATTTCAGTCTAATTCTCACTCCAAACTGATCAATGATAACAATTTCTTAGAGTTCAATTGGCTCCGTAAAAAATCTGCGAAACACATGCGAAGGAATACCGGGACATTTATTATCTTGCTATCTCATCAACTCTCAGTTTATTATGCTAATAAATGAAAATTTAATATGCCACTTGACTCATCGCCAGTACCAATCGAGCACGTCCAATCTCTCCCACAAGAAAAATACTCATTTTACTTAGGTCATTTCCAATTTGCAGTTCACTGTAAAAAAAATAGCTGTTGCAATTCGCAGTGGAGTCATTCGCGAATGACCGTGAATGTGTTGATGATTCATTTTCGCCATCATTAAAACAAGTCATTTTTTACTTAGCAATTTGTATAGCTTAGAGAAAAATGTCAATTACAAAATGTAATCCATCAGTAGTAGAAAAAGTTAATCAAATTTCTGTATTGCTACGTGCACAGTATAATGAGTGGTGAACTGGAATGATAGAGTACACATGGCTTATTGGAAGCTGTCTTGAACGGCAGTATTGAACATTTACAAATAAGCAGGCATTCCATTGATCGCGAGACGTCATCATTTCAAGGAATATTAAATGGTCACAGGCATTCTCATGTCTTTTTGATTAGCCTCATAAATATACATTGCTAGAATCAGGCTAAACACAAGTCATAATGAAGGCAACACGATAAAATGTCCGTTTCCTTCTCCAACTCTTATGGCATGTGCATCACCACATTCCACTTTTGAGACAGAAGCCGCCACAGGTTGCCGCGTATTAAAATATAATTGCTTAGAACACTCCAAATTAAACTTGATGGTGCGTGATGGCGTGATTTTTTTCCCTACTAAAACTTAACCCTGTTATATTATCCTTTAAATGAAATTTGATACGGAATGAATGACCAAAATAACAATTCTAAAATCTCAGCTAGAATTGCTGCCCACAATTATAAAGAGTAATACGCTAGGGTTCAACATTCCCATGATCAGTGTGATAAACGGATATAAAATGTGGATTAGATTACGTCCATGTCAACTCTCTTTTTTCCATCTAGTATTAAAGTTGCTCTAGTGGCTCCTGTTATAAAATGTAACTTTAGCCTTATTACTGGACAACAATTCATCTTCATCATGAAACAAAATGCTTTCATTTAGTGCGTGGATAAAAATTCTCTGATATTATCCTCCAACATTTAAAGTTAAACTTTTTGCGTAACAAAATCACTGTAAATAATACCTCTCAGCTTGAGTCTGCTGCACTTGCACTGAGCAAAACGGTTTTAATTTCTCAAAAATATTTTAACAATTGTTTCAATCAAATTTTTACATCGCTCAGAATTAATATTCATAGTACGATTATTGTACGCATCATTTTTTCGAATTTTTTCTTTAAGCTGCTTAAAAGGCTTTAAAAGACTCGCTCACAACTTTTTACTTATTTGACAAGGAAACAAGGAGGAGAGTAGAAGTGGATGCATCCACGTAAAGGAAACATGACTCCACTTGAAACAATTCATGAAATTGGTTTACTTTCGGTTTTTTTTCTCTCAAGAGTTGAGCCGCCGTCGCAGATCACAGATCATTGATCTGCTAGTTAGCTTTGCTACTGGTGATCTTAAAAGAAAAACAAGTTGGTAAACACTAAACATTGAACTTCATCTTTAGTCCTACCGACAGACCCTTCTTGCATGCTCTGAATAAATAAATAAGCTTTATAACAAGTTGATTCTGACTTTGACATGGGATGTGAAGTGGTAGGGGAAATGGCAGTTTTATAATCATTATTATACAATATTAGCTTCTATGGAAGTATCTTAAAGACCTTACAAATCGCTCTGGAATGTCCTTAACGTCAGAGACTAATCACATTTTCAATTCAAAAATACCCATCAAGAATGTCAGAAAGGTAGAAGGATTCTGTAAGATTTTTTCCTCCTTTATTAAAGCAAATATTAGCTTTGAAGGAGCCTCTTCCTCTTCTACACATCCCGTAATGCATATTTCAAACGAGCAAATCTGTTCAAAGATATTGCATATCTCTATTGAGCCATTTGAAAATATCTCAACATTAATTTAACCACCACTTGTTCCTCATTTCCGTTGGCTTCAAACTTGAAGTGAACTCGTACCTGCTGAATCATCTCTGCTGACAGATAGCAGAGGAAAATGTCTGTCAACAGCAGTTAGTCGTATTCGCTTTGTCATTCTTTCTTCCCATTAAAGATACGAGAGTTGCAAGTGTGAAAGAGATGTATTGTCATGAGGCCCCCTAGAAATTAACTTCCAAAATGAGATGTCAACATTAAGGGATTCGTCTAAACATTTTACAAATGTTCATCACTAGACGAAAGGGGTAAATGAATAATTTTCTGTACGCGTGACATTCTTTGCAAGTTGTTTATTCTACCTCACCTCTAATTTATAAATTTCATGTGGTTTAATGTTGTTAATGGTAGCGTAGTCTTTACTAGCGCCACATCATGCGCACGTAGTAATTAGGTGATAGTTTGTGTTTGAAGAAACCAGTTGCATGCGTCTGTAATTATTTCCTGAGTCGTTTTATCCTGGTGGAGCTGATATGCACTCGACACCAAATGGGCACAGTGAAGATTACAAAGAGGATGCAAGCGGGTGGCAAGTACAACCACTTTTATTTTCAAAACAACTAATGTGCAATATTCTTTTTTACAAAAAAATATTCTAAAGACTGATTTCATATTTGATTAAATGCAGTAGAGATTATAAGATTTAAAGGGCTTGCCAAGACCTCCGGGAGCTCGAAATGAAAATTACTGATAAGTATGTCTGGAAATTGTCCACCCATCCCAATCTATTTAAAGATCTGTGTCTCCCCGTATAATAATTGCATTCGTGCATATCAAAAACATATAAAATAGAACTGTCAATTGTTCTACATTCCCTGCTTATAATCTGTGCGACATTAACATTCCAGAAGGGGAAGATACTTCATACAGTCCATAATGATCTTTATCAAGTATCAGATTTTTAATGCACATTTTCCACCAAGCCACACACGTATCACCCCCGACGGAGAGGATAGAAAAAAACTGTGACTGTCCTAGGGAAATCATAAGGCTCTAGATACTTTTTATGGATGGACATTATCTTTAAAACGCATTAAAGATTAAGAAAATTACTAATAAGTATGTCTGGAAATTGTCCACCCATCCCAATCTATTGAAAGATCTGTGTCTCCCCGTATAATAATTGCATTCGTACATATCAAAAACATATAAAATAGAACTGTCAATTGTTCTACATTCCCTGTGCGACATTAACATTCCAGAAGGGAAGATACTTCATACTCATAATGATCTTTATCAAGTATCCTTTAATGCACATTTTCCACCAAGCCACACACGTATCACCCCCGACGGAGAGGATAAAAAACTGTGACTGTCCTAGGGAAATCATAAGGCTCTAGATACTTTTTATGGATGGACATTATCTTTAAAACGCATTAAAGATTACATACCAGCAGGGAGTAAAGCGAGCCAATGTGCATTCTACAGCAATTTTTCAACGCGTTTCATAACCCCTCAAATCCATTTCATAACTGGTCAACTTTATAATCATTATAATCTAGAGTCAACGAGTGCAACTTGCATTGACAATGGCTGTGGTTGTCACAAAAAGCTTAAGTTAAACAGTAGGACCTTGAGAGGGGAGAGTTTGTGATAGCTTTTATTATCCAATTCAATCAGTCAACAGATCACACAGATCCTGATACATCTAAAATAAACAATTTATGTTTTAGGGGAAGCTTTTTCACTTTCCCTACTTTGCCCACCCCTTTATTCCCAAGCTGTGGCTTATGATAATTTATAAAGCTCCGAGAAAAATTTCCTTTCAATTTGCTTAGTCATGGATAAGCATGATCATAAAGGTATAGAGATGAAAAGTATTTTAATCATGATTTCATTACTCTATAATGACAACATTTGATGGCTGTCTAAACTATGAAACGATTCATTTCCAGTTTTACATGGAGGATTTACGGTGTATTATGTAACAATACTTGTCTAAATTACGAGTCATTCTAATGACAAGTACTTTTCTCAAACCCTTTCATCCCTGTTTTTATGGATGAATGGCTTGGTTGTTTGGGGATTTTATGCCAAATTTAGATGTGACATGAGCGCTGACCTCATTAATATTTAGCCTAGCTCAAGTGAGGAAGTATTTATTTCGTAAGCAATTGAGTCATCGTCTAGGCGTCATTTTAAAGTTTGGCAAAAGCAGAATTCGATATTGAAATCTAAGAATGACGAGTTTATGCATAAACGGGAAGCAAAATAAATCATTACTCTAAATAAACAGTGGAAGACAGCTATTGGTTCAAAAGATAGAGAAATGTAGCGCCGTCCCCATCGTAACTAATATTATGAGTTCAAGAACTTATCAGATAATCGACGTTTTCCTACGATTAAGCGATAACTTATCTAATATTTTCTTTCTGTCAAAAAAGAAATTCTATCCATCTTCCCCTGCTTGATCCATTGATTAAACGTGGGCAGTCAATGTCCAGACAATTCCAAAAGACAATCATCCATTTTCCCAGTGTAATGGGCGTCAATTTAAATGGGTTGACTCTCTGTTTTCAGTAAAGTTGGAATTAATGATTTCAATCTACTACGTGTCATGTGTGGCATGTTCTACCTCCATCAGACTAAGACCATATGGTACGACTTTCTTTTGACAGACTTTTTTTTTATTTCATCATCATTCTAAATCATATTCGGTCACGATCACAATGAATGGATTTTCCTTTATCAACTATCTCCTCACAAACTTCTTAGTTTCTGAAAAAGCATTCAACTTTTGTATATTTTGATAATCAAATTTTGTGTAGCTACAAAAGGCATTTTCCTTTGGAACTTTTTATTCTCATCTAACTTAAGTCCAAGTTATAAGGAGGGAGTGTTTCCTCCTTGTCAAGTCAAAATCTAATAATGAGCCAAGTATCAACTTATTTCCTGTATCAAGATAACGGCAGAGTGACACTGGCATCGCACCACCATTTTCCTCTCTCTCTCTAACAAGAAGAGAAAACAATTGTAAATTGTCAAACTTTTTTCTTATTTAAGAACATGCATTGTTTTCTAAGTAAAACATGAGCTGCATCGTGGTACGCACGCACTTCTACTCTCCCTATTAGTTAACTCTCGCGATAATTTGAGAAAAGCCAGTTGGAATTTCCAAGTAGCTCGTAACCTTTTTCCTGAAATGTTAATGAAAGTAACGGGTCATTTACGTACATAGTAAACAAGTTTAGGAGACGACGACCAGACTTTTATGCCGAGTTTTTTTTTGGAGAGGACGCACGTGTGTTTATTTTGTCTAGTATTGACATTCAGTTATATGGATATGTTCTTTTTCATCTGCCATAATCCTTTTCGCAATAATTATATCTTGGAGTGTTAGCTTTGGGGTTATTAGCAACATTATTTATGTCTTATGATAACGAATTTAACAGTTTTGCCAGAATTTTTTTTAGCTTGGGGATACGCCTGGAAAAAATATGACTTTCTCCTATTGTGCGTATATGAATCTGGTAGAAAATGTGGAGGCCAGCCTGTTTGTCGTGCAGTCAACATCCTCCACCTCTTTCTATTTACATACCGTGATGATGAATATAAGAAGAATATTTTTTACACAACAGCCCACCAGTTGTTACCAAACAGCACAAAAAGGTTTTCACTTGTTTTTAAGATAATAATGACTGTCATGTCCTTAGGATATGCGTGTCCTGTACATTACCTTCAATGTTTAGAAAGGTGACTAATGTTTCTGCGTTTACATAATTCACAGATTTTCTATGCACAATCTTTATCCTTTGCGAATAAAACTCCCACTGACTGTATGAATATTTTAGTAAAAGTGCATTTAATCCTCTATTTACTCTTGGAGGAGAGCTCATTTCCGCAAAGTCTTGCCTCATTTCTTTATGCATTAGTACTCAATGAATATTTATAAGGTGGGGTGTAAAGCGTTCTTCATTTTTTTTAAATTTCTACTTAAGATGAGGGCAAAAGGTTTATAGACTGTCAGCATTTCCTTCCACCACTATGACTGACAAGAAGTGAAGTTAATGCACTCTTACTTAAGGAGCGCCATCATTCCCATACATTTCTTAAGTTTGACTTTAATTTTCAGCATTTTAGCTCATTCGTAATAACGAAATGAATAATAATAGCAATATCATTAATGAATTTGAAGATCAATGCCTCCAAGAAAAAAAAATTGTTCCGAAGCCAACATTTCTTCGTCTTCCGTACGTTGAATTAAACGATCTAAAAGTTTGTAGAAGCTTGGTCATATGAGAAAGGTCATTAAGTGTAAAAATTATAAGTCATATCTCCTAAATATGAGGTGATTTATGCTAATGTAATTATGCCATTTTCGGGTTGTCTTTTTAAGCAAACTAATTTAAATGTAGAGAAGCCTATTTCAATATTAATGAACTAATAGGCACCATCAGATCAACTCTAATAATAAGTTATATCATGTCAATAAATCATCTCTTTGGGTGATGCTTTTGGTCATTTCGAATAAAGTAATTTCTACTTTTTTATTAGTCACCAATAGCTATAATGTTTCACCCGCGGTGTTGGAAGGCGAATGCATAAGCGTGAGAGTTCATTCGCTCTTGGCATAAAAAAAAGTGAAGGCTGTGTAAAAAAAATCTGTAAGAGGAGTAAATGGGGTAAAGAAAAACCATGTTAAGTAACCTCTCTTTTCTGGGAGAAAATTCGGAACTCGATAGAATTTGGAATTCTTAAATCTCAAGTGCTTGTTTGATAGATAATAATAATAACACTATAAGGTTACGAGGGCATTTGAAGTTGCAACCTTAAAAAATTATTAGCTTCTTGGTGATATGCCTACGTTATCCAAATATTATTGCACATCTCCTCCTTAAGTTTAAGTGATTCTGAGAGAAGAGGTGTTTTAGTACAAGCAAACGACCCTGCCATATATGTGGGGGAATATACTTACATAAAATATTTGGTTCAGTCATTGCCGGCAGTCATTTCACCCTTCAAGAATTACCGGACTCTTCAATTCATACGTAAATCCTTTTACCTCTGAACTCATGAAATATTTTATAGTCGGTGTAAACCACGCCCTGAACAAAACATTCGACAGCATAAAAAAACTACTGATTTGCAGCGCATCTAACCGAATTCTCTTTACAACCCACACACCTCATGACAAACCAAAACGCATATGGCATCTTTCTTCAAATTTTCACCCCAGAAAATAATAATCTCTGCATTGTTGGAATGAAATGTTTCCTATTGAGGACATTATTATGGGTGCACAATACGAAAATAATCCCTTTCCACCTCCTCTTCATACACTCAGAGTGTTTTATTGTTGTGGACGAGATTGACGAAAGCAATTCATAGATTGTATCGAATCGTTCCGCCTAGAAAAATTCGAGATCCGTTTGATGGAAGTGTTTGCCACTAACCCTTTTTACTAAATTAAAATGGAGTAATAAGAGGAGAAGAAAATCTCATTCCTTTTTGCCCAGCCAATAATTTTATGAAACTATCGCTCTCCCGTATGTACAGCTGTCAGTTGTAGAGAGAGAGAGAGAAGAGAGTTAAAATGTTTTATTTCTTATATGACTTGCACATTTCAGAGGTTAGTGATGGGTGCTTATGTAAAAGCGGTAGGCAGATGTAGTACGATTTTTGTTTTCAAAATTGTCTCTTCACAAGTTGAAAAGCCGCTCCAAGAGCTATTGTATAGGTGGGCGTGGAGTGCTTTATGTGCAAGCCTCAGCTAGAGTAATTATCATTTTTCATCCGTTATGCTTTTCCGATCTCCTCTGCGGAGGAATCTCCTATTTGTGTAATGGAAAGAGATGATATTTCAGATGATAAAGTGGGGATTGGCTTGAGAGTGTGTAAATAATCGCAGTCATTGGAGAAATGCTTCATGCCTCCCATGCTCGAAAATGTATCATGTTAGCGCGTGAAAAATCGGAAAAAGTACTTTCGCATTCGGAATAGTGTGAATTATTCAATCCAATTACGAAAAGTAGAAACTTTTTAACATGCTATCGCATAGATTAACCTAATTCGTGTTTTATGCTAGTTCAAATCGACCTCGTAGCTTTATCCTTTTATTTTTTTTTAAATGCATCATTGCCTAAAAGACAAAAGGTTTAACCAAAAGATTATTTTCACACGTCTGGAGTCTTGAATGAATTTGCTTGAACTCAATCTAGAAAATAAAAAAATTAACTTCAGTCCCACAAGCCATTACATAATTCATTTTGCTACACACATCTTTCTGGGTAGAAATTGTGCAAGACAATTGCAATTTGCAAAGTTGTACACAGTTCATTAGCGTTTCCTTCGAGGAATAACGAACAAACCTTATTTGGTCAGTTCCCAGTGTGCTGAGTAGGTTCAATGGGTATTATCTCATTTACCAAGTATTTCTTAATTATATAGGATGGTTGTTAATTTATAGTTTTGCTAGTTCTTCAGGGCTCTGTTACTCTAGATAGAGTCCTAATGTCTGCATCAAGCTTTGCGATAATAACAGAAACTGCTTCATTCTATCTGTAAATAAAGCGCTTGTTCCTCTAGATTCCCCCTCGGCAAATATCGTTATACTCGCAGCGATTTCGCTCCCTGAAATCGTTGGTCGAATCGTTGCGAATCGACAGCGAATCGACG
>JAHZMU010001812.1:0-11712 GCA_027743725.1 Rambutsinella grinnellia
AAAAAACCATTGCTTCAACATAAATATTTTACGCCTTCATTTCACCACTGCAATCTTTCAATATGTTGCATATTTAAACCACTTGCATGTATACAATCTACTAGATCTCCAAAAAAATGTATTAAGAGCAGGTGAAAGTCCACCCAGAACTATTTCTATTGCGACGCGACACCATCTACGTCTAGAAATGACAGTCACGTTCCTGTCACCCGAAAAAATTCTCGCTCCTATTTAAAAATCATTTACAACTTTAAACACATCGCTTAACTTTCTGTGTGAATAATAATTGTAGTAATGGATTGGGAAAGAATCGGTTTCAGATTTAAACCGGCATTTAAGAATAATTCGGAATTTTCTGTAATTATCAAGTTGGTTATTGATTTGGTTCAATATTTTATTAAATTCGTCCCTTATCAGAGATGACATAGGCTATTTATAAAATTCAAAACTCATAAAACTTGTAACCATTTATATAAAATGCAAAAACCTTCACCTTTCATCTCATTCAATTAAACAAAGCAACTCATTAAGTGTAATTTAGACCAGACAGTTTACCCAGAGCTTTATCAGTATTTATTGCCGGATTGAATCAAAAATAACAGGGTAAATAAACTACATCCTTTGTTAAGTCCTTGTTGACTTTAAAAATATTTGTCTAGCCTGAACCTCGGCTATTTTTGCATCAATTTGAAATTTGATCAGTAGCATCCCATCTCTAAAGTTACCAATGTTGTAGCCCACTTGATATTTATTATTCTTGGAACTCTCTCTTTCTCTCTAACCCGTTTAGTTTATACAACTTAATTTGGAGGTACACAAGTATAAAATATTTTAGGCATGGAGTGTGCCAACGTTTTGTAAATGGAGTAAAGACATGCAAAGGGAAAAGTGTAGTAAAAGGAGAGCGAAAGCGACGCACCCTTTACCTCTCTTCATTATACTTTCTACGGATAAGAATGGTGGAAAGGTTCTCATATTCTCTATCGGGTTGACGTTGGGAGAGGAGTTATTACCCGAAAATATTGTGAATAAAAGAACTTTCCTGGTAGCTCCTCTCTCTCTCTCTCTCTCGGCAATTATTCCCTTATAGAAGTAGTGGTTATGTTTGGGAAAAGTACATGTCTTATATATGCTTTTAACTTGCCACAGAATGAGCTGGGGCATTGAATGGGAAGAACGTTGAAGGTCCCCGCCTCCGCACAATGTGCAGACATATCCAGTCAATAGATTTCCCCTAGCATAAGGGAACTCTCTCTCTCTCTCTCTCTCTTTCTCTGGAAAAATGGAGAAAATGAAGTAGCTTTGGGTGCTGAGCGTCTGCAGTGTGGAAAGGAGCGTCCTTTTCATGCGGGAAATGATTAACACAATGCAGAGTGAAACGAAGGGTGATAGGAGAGGATAAGGATGTATGTATTCTAGTTGTAATAGGGGAAGCCAGGTTATGTGATATCTTTGTCACCAGCCACTATAGTGAAAAGTGACTTTTATGGGAAGAAACCACACTAGCACTGCGTGTTCCTTGTGAATGGGATAGTTTCAGTCTTTCCTGTTACGTATGTTCAACAGCCAACACTAGAAGTAATAGGGAAGTGTTTCCAATGCTTTCCCCTTTTACTGTACAAATTCTTCATTGAATCTTGAACGGGACCAAAAGTTCTTGGACCTCATGGCGTGCCCAAAACAGAAAAAGTATACTAGTATATACGATATATTTTTTTTAAACAATTTGACTCGCTCCATTAATACCTGCATTTATAGCAAGGAAACTGCACCGTAATGAGAATGAATTCAATAATGGAAAAAGTAGGAAAAGGTAAAAAAAAGTAAATGGTGAGCTGGTTTTTAAAAAAAAAGATAACTTTTGTTTCGGCATTCTTTACAGCTTTGTTTCTTCTGAGAAGGAAAGTTTGTAAAAAAATTCCGTAAAGATGTGTGGCAAGCGCTGATTACAAGTATCAAAGTTGTGTGGTGGAAATGCATGGAATTTTTCCAACTTGCTTGTCTACACTGATCGTATAATGAAGATTAAGCTTATCTATAAAAAAGTTCGAGTAAACTGCATACCTTCTACCGCATCATGTTTCATATGACATTGTTATATTTAAAGAGAATTTCGTATATTTATTGAAGGGGCCAAATGCCGCAGTAAAGTTGGAGAAAGAGTGTGTTGGCTGCGGGAAGTATTTTTTTTGTTCAGATCTTTAGTCGTTCGCCTCGTTGAGTAAAAAACCAAAGGATAAGGCGAGTTAGTAGAAACCATGGACTTGGAGAAAAGTTTTGGAAAGCTCAACGTGAGAAGATAGAACAAACAGAGGGAAAACGTGGGATGGAATTATGAAAGGGGGAAAATAGTAGTTGTGCAAAGGAAGGAGAGAATGCTTGGGAGGGAGAGAGAAGCTAGGAAAGAAAGTAGTTTACTGCTTACGCTAAACTCCATTTCTGGTTTTGTATGTGCACAGCTTCCTCATTCCCTTTCAAGAAGGTTGAGGGAAGATAGGATGGTAGGGGGCAGGTTTCGTATCGATTTGGGAGTACGCATACGTTCACTCTAGATAGGGTAACACTACCCTTTTGGACCCACGCCTTTAGTCCAAAGCTAAACCACTTTCCATGAAATGGCGTCGTACTTGAAGCAGAAAAACTCGCTTCTTTCATTCCGTCTCCCCGGCTTTTCCGAAGCCTACCTAAAGAAAGATTTCCAATTTTTTTTCTCTCTCTCTCTCTCTCATTTCCAAAAGTTATGATTAAGTCTTTTGTCTGTCTTTATTCCTGAGTACCAATTGCGGTCGATTCTGGACAAATCGAATTTAGTGGGCTGGAGTTGAAAACCGACAATTTCACTCCGCAAATGAGAATAACTCCAGGAGAAAATAAGGAGAAGCTTGTAATGTCACTAATCACCAATCAAAGACGCAAGGAAACTTGTACATAAATTGATGTTGTCATGTCCTATCAAGTACTGTCTTCTCACATCTCAATTAGACAGTGCAAAGGTCTAGAATTAATGCGGTGTTTGTGTTAAAAGTGTTTGAACACGGCCATTTCTCAAATTAATATTTACTCCTTGCGTAATCTAACAAATTTTATATTGCGAAAAATGTCGTTGAAAATAAATGTTTAAAAGTGCGCAATAGCATATCTTTTTTATCTCCAATCCATTTTTAAAGTTCTATTTGAACAATCTTGATTTCGATGTGAAAGACGCTTTAAAAAAAATTGGAAACCTTTCATCTCCATAGGCAGATATTAGTCTCGGAAACCCAGTAATAGACTGCGGATGGGGGTGGTGTAAGCGAAGGAAATCTTTTCTCCTAATATTTGTTCTTGCGCTCTTCTCATACTGCATTGCTTCATTTCGGCTGTCTCTTTCTTAAACCATCTTACAACTAAGCTATACTCTAAGGATATAGGCTTGAAACCAATATTACTTTACAGATATACTTTGTCTTATAAAATTAAAAGGGCTGAGAAAAAAGAGACGTTGCTCCCTTTGCCAAACAGAAATGGAATTGGTGTGAAGGGTGCAATAAAGATGAACAAATATTTCCACAATTTAAACTTTAAATTATTTCGTATAACTTAATCATGAAATGTTTCACAGAGATTAAATTCCGAAATATAATTCTGCATAAAACTGGGATAGCTTGGAGAGAGAAGATACTTGACAAGGCGAATAATTCCACTTGAAGGTCAGCTTAAACCCTGGCCTTTTAAACCTGAGGCCCCCAATCCAACTTGTAAGTTGACCTACTTCTATGGGGAAGATCCAACCAATTTCATGCCCTGCTAATGAGGAATGGGCAAAATTTCATGTCTGAATATTTTGTATTCTCATTTAAAAATTGGTTTGAAACTATGCAGTTTTATTCCATGAGCTGTCCAACCCAATCGTTGTGTTCAGTAATATTTTCCATAGAATAATACCCATACTATGTATGCATTACTGAAGTATCGACGGTTTATTAGTCGTAGAAGTTCCTTGGAAATGGGTAGCCAGTGACATGTCGACTGTTATCTCGCTTCTGGAACGGTGCCACAGTCACCAGTAATCATTATTATTCAACAAGCTTTATAAAAATGGAAAACGTGACGTGGGGGAAGGGAGGGAAAAAAGTTTTAGAGAAAAGTTTTACGATATATAAAGCTCCATAATACACACATTGACTTTTCTATGCTCTGGGGTATTTAAAATTATAAAGTAACTTTTATTCCTTTGAGAATGGAAAAGTTTGGCAATCAAGAGAGAAGCTCGCTCCTTCTAGTGGATCTGATACACTTCCGAAAACCTGCGAAATAAACAGAATTTAAGGAAAATACTCATAAAACGGATGAATTACAACGGTTTGTTTCGCTTTATCAATTCAGATTTCTATGAAAGGGCCTTGCAGAAATAATAAATCAGTTATTTTCCAGCATTAAGTATCATGTTACTTACTTGTCAGTTCTAGGTAACAACATAACAAGTACTAGAGACATGGCCTTGGTGTCTAAACCAGATAGACTATACTCCCACGTGAGAATATTCTTAACAATCTTATCATAAACAGACTAGTCCAGAAAAGTTCCAAGTTAGTGGGAATGAAAGGGTTAGCCCTTTGTCACTCTCGCACAATCTTTCCGTTTTGAGAATAAGAGCATTACAGAAGTAAATCGAGTCTTTGGCAGGGATAACATATCATCTTATCAATATAGGAGAAGGCTTGCCAAATTATATAGCCTTATTATCAGTCCCCAGCTTGATAGAGCATCTCTTTATCACTGAAGCACTTTATGAGCCAAGTCTTTGATGGTAAGACGGTGAAATGGGTAATTCCCATTTTTGAACAAGGTCTACCCACTCATTTGTCCCTTTTTGTTTCCCCAAGTATCTCACATCTCCTCCAGCTTAAGCTATATTATTTTCGAGACTTATCATCATCATCAAGGCTTCCCTTTGCCCACACTTCACATCTAATATTAAAAATATTTTCACAGTGAGCATCTCTCTCTAGAAAGAGTAGAGAGTAGAGAGAAAGGCGTGCAAAATTTGTGGACATGACCAGTAGACCTCTCTTTCTATGTCTAGTGAAAAAGTCTAGAAGTTCACAAGTAAACTAACAAGGCACATTCCTGATGTACCAGTAATGTAATAAATGAAATTACATCTGCTCTCCCTTTATAGCTCCTTTCCACTACAGACCGTCACCACTATGTGGAAAAAATAGCTTGGACAACAACAGCTTGGCTAGGGTAAAAGAGAAAATCCCTCTCCATGATCAAAGTAATGGGATGTGATAGTCACAAGACGTTACATGATAAAAGAATGCTTGAGAACAAATGTGATAAACTTATTAAACTTATGAGATGCACTACTCTCCTCCTTCATACATGGCTAGCATGAAAATTTATTTTCCTCTGGTGAAAAAAAAATCGCCCATATCACAGGACTCAGGACTGTGGTCACAGTTACTCCACTTTTTAGTAAAATTAGAATTTCTCTGCTTCATGGCATACGAAGGAGAAAAGTTTCGCGGAGAAAATCCTTTCACTTTCTCTAAAAAAAACATATACAAGTATTAAATTTGTTTTTGACGTCGTCAATAGAGTTGGTGATTTGGTCATGTGTATTCCATCCTCATCCTTTCATTCCTGTTGTTGAGAGCAAGTTTGAAACAAAAGCTTTCTTCTGGTGTCGAGTCCTCCAATATTGATTTCTTTTCTTTCTAGAGAAAGGCATTAAAGTGAAGGTATCATTATTTTGTGATTTCAACACAGGATCTCAAGACTTACGTAGAATATTAAGTTGTAGTTTAAGGAAACTACTATTTTCCTTTATGGTTTTGTACTTTGAAGCCAGTTGCCTATATCATTTCATGTAATTTTGTATCATATTTTCTGTTCTGCTTACCCAAATCCAATTGCAACTTTATAATCACCGACTATTTCGTTAATTTTAACTAAAAAGTATTTACACAACTCTTGAATCCATTGGTCATTCCATTAATGGTTATAGCTTGTTGAGAAACGGTATGATTATACATATGGTTTTGAAAAGTACCGTAGCAGACTGGAAAGGAGTCGTTGACGACCGAGAAAGGAAGTCCCGTTGAATCTACAGAGTAACAACAGTGATTACTAGTTTTTCCCATTGAGACCCATTTAGGCAGCTTCAGACTAGCTCTCTTTCCATGCATATGAAAGAGATGAGTCAAAACGTGATTCATGCTGGACATGGAATGTAGGCTGAAAGAACGTGATTGTTCGTTATTATAAAACATACTCACATCCCCTATCAATGAAGTAAATATTTTTGGTATAAAATATAATACGACAAAGTTGAAGAGGGATGCGGAGAGAAAAGTAGGTGTGTTCTCCAAAAGGGGTTCTGCTTGATGGGGATCGTGCAACATTTCGACAACCTTTTTTATTAAAGTTGAAAAAGGGTTGTTGTCAAGCTGGGGATGGCTACTCTCCAATTTTTATCCAAGAAATTTGTCATTTATTTGTCAAATCAAAAATATTTTCGAAGAGCATCGCCTTAAGTCAAAGTAAATAAGTTATTGATGTGAAATTTCAAATCTTGAGGAGCACATAATCGAAATAATTTTGCTTGGGGGGAAGATCAAAAATTGTAAAAAAATAGCAGATGGTTCCTGGAAAATAGGAAGCAAGTAACAAGCTACTACGAATCTACTTAATCCATTTAACCCCTTCCATCTCTCTCGTCCCAACTGTGCAGGAGAGGATCAATCCTTCCGTAAATAATTTCATTCACACTTGCTTGCCTGCAAAGCGTAAAAAGTACCAAGAATTTTATCACTGAAATGTCGGACTTTCAGCGAGAGGAAGCTTTCGTAAATTGATTGAAACCCTTCGTCCGAAAGAGTATTAAGTAAATATTTGTGAATATACTAAAGTGTTACTTTATGATTTGAAATGGGTATGAAATCACAGCACTGAGTGCTCTCTACGCAATTAATATTCTATATCATCCAATGACCTTTAACATGCTTTTACCTTTCCAATTTACATTTGGATTCAAGAGCAAAACCTACAAGATACATATTCCATTAATTTCCCAAATGTGACCTAAAATTCAACTACAATTCTGCTTTAAAATGGCTGATTTCCTTATGGTTCTAGCTCCATTTATCAAAGCATGTAAATATATTTCACCAAGAGCATTTCTTGATAATTATCTCTCTTGAACTGATCGCTAAGACTTCTGTCTAAAAGCTGATCAAAGAATTTCTTCCACTAATCAAATGCCAAAAGGGTGAAGATCGTCTTTGGCCTGTTCAAATTGATACATCTTCCAACCTCCTATCATTAGCCAATTCTACTGAGATAGTAATTTAAATGACATTTATTTCCTATAAGCAAAGATTCAGGAGTGAACAAGTTCACCTTCCTTCCAAGATCTTTTTCCATTGCGAAAAATTTATCGCTTTTTCCTTCCCATTTTCCGATGTGTGTGATCCTCGTATTGTTTATTGGAGTTGAGAGGTTAAACGATTACGAATTCTAAAAGATGAGAAAATTGGCAACTCTTTGTCAACTGATTAAATGACGAGATGACAGAAAGTAAGCTTAGGAATGTTAATGCCGCCAACAAATTCTAATCCAGACCGTCACACATCATTCTCATCATGGAAAAACAGAATTGATTTTGTTTCAACGACAGAGTCCCTCATTCCCTCTATACAAAACCTTTTTATTTATAACATTTAATCTGCAACAACTGCACAGAGAAATTAGATAAATCGTTTAAGAAAATATTGCAAGCATAATTCTGTAGAACGATTCATTAAACACTTTTGAAAAAAGTTTCAAATTGTGCTACGCTAAAACTACATCCGTTATGAGATATGCAACATCTATTTCCTCATGTGTAGAAAGGAATAGAGAGCAAAACTAATTCCTTTTGGTTTAATGTAATATAGTCGAGGTATAATTGACAGTCATCATATGTTAAATGAAATAGTGTAGAACATCTCCATCCCGTAATCAAATCAGTTGGCTTACAATTTGAATTTATTTCCCCTGTTATAAATATGACATTTGATATTTGATATTTGGAAAGAGGAATTTTTACACACATTTCGCATCCCAGTTGACAATCTTGGAGCTACTCACAGAAAGAGTTTTGGATGAGCAGAACGTAATGAATTGGTTTAGTCATAAATTCTTAGTGTGAAGCTATTTGGGAAATTAATGTAAAATGATTTCGAAAGTATGGTATGAATACCAATCTATTTGGAGAGAGAGTATGCAAGTGCTTGTAAAGGGGAAACAGGGCAATTTATCGGATTCAAATATTCCTTGTTCATGGAGATTCTTATCTCGCATAACTTGGTGCAGAATCTGCAACGTGTTAAGTCCGTTGCGGAGTATTTCCACAGTTAAAAAAAATTGTCTTGATTCAAAGAGAGAGACTCGTCCACTGTGCATTTTTTCCTCTTCCTGTCTGCACAAATATGTGCATACCTCCAAAGCATTATGCATGTAAAGACGACGTTTTTTTGGCGGAGATATAGTGGAAGAAATATGCTTTCTTACTTCGAAAAATATGCTGTGCGTTTCTCTCTTCAGACAAAGTTTTCTTCCCGTCTTGTACTTTTCTACGCCTTTTCTAGCTCTCTCTCTCTCTCTCTCTCTGAAAAACGGTGGTGGTGGAGAGGGTGCTAGAGAGAGAGAGGAATAAATGCTATTCCCTCCAAGTTAGGAGTAGTTGAAACGGCGTTTCCTAGTGACTAGTGAGTCTCGAACTGAGTACCGCTATTTCCTACGCTAGTTAGGGTGTTGTCTACTCTGAGCAAGTGCAACTTTATATTTTTCTTTTATACTAAAGTAAGAGGAGGATTGGGTCTTCAGTAGTGAAAAGTGAGCGGTGCTGCAGGTGCTTCTTTCCTTGCAGAAAGGCCTTTGTAATTTGTCTTAATACTTTTTTCTCTTCTTTTCATTTTCCCACGGACATATAGACATCGGATTACTTCTAATGACTTTGAGAGGAAAACCTTTTTCTCCGTATATTCTTTCGTTATAAGAGTAACCGCTTGGTTGATAATCATCAGTTTTTTCAGATAGGTTAGTGTCAACTCTTAAAGACACTAAATATTTCAAGTGTCAACATGAATAAGTAAAGCCTTTATACTTTCACCTTTCCACTCCTCAACCTCCTCCCAATTTCTCTATTAAGAACGTCAACAGAGGCCGGGTTTTTTAACGGCCGAATTGTGATTGTAGTCAACGTTCCTTGAACATTTACAGCGGTTTTTTTTAACTCTTTTAACAAGAGCCGAGACATTTTAATCAAACACAGCTCAACTCATTCAACATACTCCAATTATTCACGGTTAACACACTTTCTCTCTATGAAAAGTATTATTCGTGGCTTTACAAATCGAGAAATGCAATCATCATCAATCTCAATTCAAATATGTCCATACTAGTCTCAACAATCTACAAAAGAATTGCCAACAGTACTCTGTGATTATTGTAATTGTGTGTAATCCGCTTCATAAAGAGACATTCAATAAATACTTTTCGGGAAGAAGAGTAAAGTCAGATTTCGATATTATGAAAAATGTTTATATAAACTTTCCATTCTAAAAAAAAATATTACCAGTGTAGTTCTAAAATAGTTAGTGTGACACTGTTGACTGACTTGGAAGAGGTCGAAATTCTTTTTTATGGTAAGCTTTAAAAAAGTTTATTAAAGCTTCCACACATAATACGATAGAGGAGATAACAGCTTGTCATTTAAACCATTCGGTTCAACTTTCTCGGGGCAATTTTTCCTCTCTTTCTCTTAAAACCCTAGTTTTAAATGCCAATGTCAGTTTTGACTTTAACTTCCGTATTTGAAGTGAAAATTCAGTTCCACTCTCCCATTCTCTGCACTCTCTCGGCTTTTTTTTATTATTTCTCCGCAATGCAGTATTATGTATATGTATAGCATGGAATAGGCCCCACTTTCCTGGCATGTTTGCACTCAGCACACGTACAATACCTATAAAAAAAAGTCTCTGAAAGAGAATGACTAAAGCTTTTTTCATTCTTACATAACGTCGAACAACACCGTCCTCATTGTACCGCACTGTAGAAACGCTCAGGCTCTTTTTGGAGCAAGAGTCGAGGATTACGACTGCGACTTGTAGAGGGGAAAATGAACCTTTATGGATGGGAGCATCTGCATTCATTTTTTTTTCTACTCGAGTCCCTCTTTCTTTCTCTCTTCCCACTTCATTCCTAGAAGAGTGCATATACACCTATTTAATATATATTAAAGCGTCATCAGTTTTAACAAGAGTCTTTGGGGAATTATAAAAACCTTATCAACATTCCACTTTTACTGCGTATTTTTTTCCCTTCACTGCAACCAAATTCTCCGCTGTCAAATTGAAAGAAGCGTTTGTGGACGAAAGTCAAATGATAATTGCAAAAAAATTGTAGCAAGTGAACATTTGCAAGTGTGAAATTCCTGGTTTCAAGAAATGTTTTAACCGAAATGTGTTTAAACAAGTAGCAGTTTCACATACGCGAATAACTCTCCCTATAAAACGGCATCATCCTCTTGCATTTTTTCTCTGATCGTTTAACGACGAGGATTATGAAAGGAACTAGGCAACATCAACTAATAAATACATTTACACTAAAGTGAGTGAGCATATTTGGAAATATTGAGAAATGGAAAAGGTCTCGTTCAAAATATGGATTTTTTCCTTTCTCCCCATCAAACNACGGCATCATCCTCTTGCATTTTTTCTCTGATCGTTTAACGACGAGGATTATGAAAGGAACTAGGCAACATCAACTAATAAATACATTTACACTAAAGTGAGTGAGCATATTTGGAAATATTGAGAAATGGAAAAGGTCTCGTTCAAAATATGGATTTTTTCCTTTCTCCCCATCAAACGAGTTTTCAGTATTTATTTGTAAGGGTGTTAGGAAGTAGGCTGAGGAGGGGAGCGAAATGCAACTATACAGAAAGAGAGAGATCGGGGAGAGGAAAAATGCACGAGCCTTCTAAATGACTAGCTCTATTTCCATTGAAAGTTTAACGAAGACACGTGTCTCCTTCCTCGGTTATATTTTTGCTCTTGGTTAAACACACATCTGTCGTTTTTGAATCAGCTGTTTGCTTATTGAGCAAGACAACTTTTACAATTACCGTAGTCATAATAAGGGGACGCCGGACGGGAGAAGGGACGCGGAATTATTATAAAGGGTTTGTACAAAGCTTACGCACAATGCCCATTAAGGTAGGCTATGGGGACGGTTTTCAACATTTTCAGACGAGTCGTAGACATATGAATTTATTAATCTAACTTGTTTAGTTGTTTTGATAAAGATGCCATGCTTAAAAACAATTGAAAGTCGTATTGGAATTATAAAATGTAAATATTACGCATTTATTAAAATCTACTTTTGCAATCTTGAAATTGTCCAATCTAGTTTTAAATTTCTTTAAAGTTTAGGACTAAAATGTTTACATTCAACATAAGTTGCTATAAAGTAGCTACTGGACTACTCCAGCTGCCAGTCACCGGTCGTTTTTAATTTTTAATTCCATTTTTATATCCTTTCCAAATTTTTTTTATCATGATTTCTATCATCATTACATTAAAAAGCAGCCACATCTCAACCCTGCATATTAATCAGAGTTTTTACAGGATAAACTGTAACAATAAATATGCTCCAGCAGAAGCTTTTACGCAACTCCAACTC
>JAHZMU010001813.1:0-10455 GCA_027743725.1 Rambutsinella grinnellia
CACTTGCAGGTTGCCTATAAGTAGTATCCCAATAGAGAGCGGACATATCACGGTATTCTCTAGCAGCAGTCCAGTAAACTTTGAAAAAAAGATAAGATTAAAATATTGTTTGAAGTACTAATTATTTGTAAGGTATTAAGTATTTTAAACTCACACACACCACGACCCCACAATTCATCGACCAGGAAATCTTCAAGTAAAGCCTTGCTGTGGATGGAGACCATTTTGAGGTTGAATGACTTGCAGTAAGCCTTAGCTTGAGTCCAGTTCTATAATAAAAGTGTTTATCAATTTAGAGTTATTTAATCCGATAATTTTGCTTCAATATTTATACCATTTTGACATCCGGCTCATAAAAGTACAAAGTTCCATTAAAGTCTCCTATTAGTTGGATTGTCTGAGGCTTGCCATCTTCGCTAAGAGAAGTTAATACTTTTTTGGTAGGGAGAGCTGAGGTGAATGCAATTGCTGCAAAGATTAAAGCAACGACAGTTGCAAAACTGAAACTTTTGAAAGACATAATTAGTCCTTTTCTGATCTTCTTAGGAAATTTTGTATTGTTATTTGGAAGCTGCTTCTTCAATTGATGAAATGCTTAAATTGCTGATCGCTATTTATACCTAAATAAATAATAGGGATGGATATGATACGATTACTTGATTGATTGTTAACGTGAACTATTACGAGATTTGACAAATTCGCTTATCAAATTCTAAGCATTAAGCAGGAAAACTGTCCGTGACGTTAAATGCTTGAAAAGTGATTGATTGACAATTAAAAGCAATCGGAGCATGACTTGTGCTTAAGTTGTTAACATCCAATAGTCTCCAAAACAAGTTGATAAAATTAATTTAATAAGCAAATCAGTCAAGTCAAATACTATAAGACCATAAATGTTGGACAAAGCAGCGCTCACGTTAGCAATCTGAATATTCATAATCATTTTTGTCAGTTGATGAGATTAGGCAAAATGACATAACAGGGCACTTGTGATATTTTTATTAATTTCTAAAGCATTTTTGTAAAAGAGCCGGATTAGACATATTTTCAAACAAACGCGTTAATGACCTGGACATTTTTAAATTAGCTAATTTGATGGTTGGTGAGCTTTCCATTCTTCTTCATGGCCTTTTGATGTTAACAAGTCATTTCCCCCAAAACCAGTCTTCCAAGTGCCTAACAGTACATTGCTTACTGGCTCTGTCTGGTTTGCCTTAAACTTGAGAAGATTAACATTCATCTCAAATTGGGCGTGACTCTTGCCAATAGTCAGATCCGGATCAATGTGAAACTGTCCCATTAAATTTTTTCCGTATTCCTCCTCCGAGTTTAGAGCTTTAATCAGGTCTAAATCAAAGTCATCTTGGACAATATCAGTGTCCTTGCAAGCCCGGTTTGGTGGAGATTTCCAGGTTCCTTCACGTTTCATTTTTCTTTTAATTAAAACAATAGCTAACTTATTTATTTATTTATTTAACTTTTTAACGCCTCCATTAATTAACCTTACCCAACAGCCAGAATAGCATTTGTCACCAAATCAATGTAGAATACGTCGTTTGTCGTCATATTTTTTCCCGATTGAACTTTTGGTGCAAAATGAATCAGGGATACATCAGTTTGACAGTGAGTACAATTAGGAAGTCCTGGCTCCTATTATCAAATTTCTAATTGTTAATGGTATCACATAAAAATTACTAGCTAAAATAATTTGCAAATTAAGGGAAAGCAAACTACTACTTGCATGTAAATTACCGTGGATACTGAATACCACGAAAACTCTTGAGTTGTATATGGACCAAATACATCACCTCTGTAAGTATCTTCACGGGAAGCTACCCACAAATTTGTTGATATTGCATTTGGATTCGTAACCAGAATCAAATCGGTATGATTTAATATTTTAGTAAAATAGTGAAGGTCATAGACGTATGGAAATGAATATGCACAATGGAAAGTTGGTCTAAACTTTGATGTTGAGATTCTGCTTTTCATGAATTTACGAAATCGCGAAAACTTTTCTCTTTCATATTGGTTAGGGTTAAGCATGATTGAAGCGCTGTTCATCTCTTGCTTGTCCATAAGTGACAAAACTGCTTCTAGAGTCATTCGCGCTGGTGGAGCAATGTGAATCAGGTAATGACGCATTTTCTCCGGGAGTTCACGCCAAGCCCTGAAATCCCCTTTGGAACCAAATGATCCAGAAATTGTTGGTAGATTCATGCCTTTAACAATCGTTTTTGCAGCTTCGGAAGTCATGTCGGAGTTGGTTAGATCTATGACAATGTCTGGCTTTTTGGACGATGTGGCTGTGATGTTATCCATAGTCTTGCACACTACGAAAATAATATAATTTTGCAAAACACGATGAAATTATTGACAAGTGACTTACATGGCTCGATTAGATCTTCAATTTGTAACTCGTAATGTCCAGATCTTGCCATATAGTGATTCTTTTTGATTAAATCAGAAATCTCTTCAACTGACTGCTTGTACACTTTTCCAATATTTACTTTCCTTTTCGGATCCTCCTCATTCTTCAAGGTTTCAAGGGCGGTGTCAAATGCCCTGAGCACATTTGGATGATCGTACAATAGCACTTTAATCAAAGAATACGATAATTTTTTAATCGGAATAATTCAATGATTTCAAGCCTTTTTAAGTAGACTTACAGATATTCACGGATGGTTCATCTGCTCTTGCCATTGTAACAAGAAGCCATATTAAACACACAAGTAATCTGCCCAAAAAATCTAAAGACTTGTTCGGGCATTGTAAGTCCGTATTTATATTGGACAGTTTAAAACTTTTATGGGTCCGATTAGATAGACGTATTTTTTTTATCGAATGATGTATTTCAATTTCAAAAATGTCAGATTTAATTTAGAAATAACAGCTATTTATAGAAGATGACTGTAATTACGGAAAGTTAACAAGTTCTGAAGTGAGCTAAAAATCACGAAGATCATGAATCATGAATTAGATCATCTTAAAACTACATTAATTGTCGAGGGTTTTACCTGCATGAAAATCATGTAACTTCTTGACAAAAAGACATGTCAATCTCTTTCATGGAAAAATAGCAATTACATAAATTAAATGCTTTCTAGGATAAAGCTAAATATTATCACTTAACTGGTCATTGAAGTTTATGTCCACGAGAGGGCTTTTCAATAAAGAATTCAATGACAGTCAAAATGATTAGAAAAAAAATAACTTAAGTATTCCATGACAAATATCCGAAACACGAGTTGAGTTATTTTGCAAAATTTAATAAAATACATTGAATTTGTAATCAAGCAAGAAATAAAGAGGCTCTTATTGTTGAAATGCATGAGACAAGCTGCTTGTTACAAGCACATTCCGAAAAAATGCTTTTGACTTTGTTCTTGCGCTTTTGCCGTTTTGCATGCACTTGCTCGCTTCACAGCACAATTGATATTTGAAGTAAAACTTTGCAATAGTTGACAAATACAAAATTGGTTTAAAATGTTAGTGATAACATTGATAAGTCATTAGCTTTAAGAATGGGATTAAATATTTGTTTTTATGAGTGGTAGAAACGAACACCATGTAATTTCTTGTTTATAATTTTTCAGCATTTAATCAATAATCTTAAACGTAAGGAAATGTCACTTGAAAAAGTCTTTTACCAACAGGAGCAAAATAACACGGACCATATTTAATACTTTTTTAAACCAGAAATCAAAGATGGAATGAATTGGAATAAAAGGTTGTAAAATCCTAATAAAATCCAATTATTTCATACATTTCAGAATCATGAAGGATTCAATTCACTTCCTTGGGCTACTTGACTTGATTCTTGTCGTAGTCTGCTTTGCAAACCGACAAGATATTTGATTGAATCTTAAGTCGAAGAAATGCAATAATTATTTAACGACTTTTGATACTGGATGCAATGCAAATTGCCTTATTTTGGCTGGCGCATAATATCTTCCTTGTCCACCTTTTATGCATGGAAGCAAAGGTCTTGGCTTGACATAAAAAAATGGGAAATAAAACCTTTAAAAATTTCACTGAGCTCCAAAAACACAAAAATCTTTACATCTCTCATTCATCCTTTGAATCTTCTTGAAAATTAACGTGTTTCTGAAAAAGTCGCATTAAAGCGAAAATGAAAAGGTTTAAAAAGTCTTGGCTTGACATAAATAAAATGGGAAATAAAACCTTTAAAAATTTCACTGAGCTCCAAAAACACAAAAATCTTTACATCTCTCATTCATCCTTTGAATCTTCTTGAAAATTAACGTGTTTCTGAAAAAGTCGCATGCAAGCGAAAATGAAAAGGTTTAAAAACTTGATAATTTTAACATTTCTTGCAGTAGCTAGTGGACAAGTAATCCAAAAGGAGCAGAGATGGGATGGTCTAATGCCCTATACAAGTAGCAAAGGTAATTTAAAGAACAAGAATTGAATATTTCTTTAAATTTCCTTTCTTTAATTATTTTTTAAATTTTGTAGGTTATGCCTGCGTGTCGCCATGCGTCAGAAAAATCCAAGAGATTGACTATTATTGCTATGTCAGAGAAGTTGATACTGGTATTCAAAACGAGCGTAAGTATTTATTATTTTAGGGTAAAAACTCCAGGGATACCATCACATTTTTAAAATTCAGATGGAAGCCTTGACACTTGCTCCCCAAACCCTCACGAAGACATCCAAGGAACCCAGTGCCGCACCCCATGCAAATATGATTCATATCACAAGCGCTACCAGTGCCAAACGATCTTGGGCTACCACCAATTTTGTGGGCGGACCGTCGGCTCTTCCTATAGCAACCTTGTTGGTCGTGTGAAGACATATCGAGGCGATTATTGTACTTCCGCGTGTCAAAAAGAAGGCAACTCCACCTCTTACTGGTGTTACAGGCCAGACAGAGCATGGTCACACTGCTCTCCAAAACCAGGTCATGACATAAATGGGACGAGATGTTTGAATAAATGCGATTTTTATGATAAAGGCTACACTTGGTGTGATGTGGAGGGTGGCGGGTGGAGCTATTGTAGTACGACAGAAGTAGGTAGTGAGACAGAATTTACTGTAATCGGGTCAAAATGTCTAACGCCATGTGTGGGAACACCAGATGGGAGAAATAGGTGTTGGGATGCTTCAGAAGATTACAGGGAATGTTCTAGAGTAATGGGTTTGAATAGTCAGAATCAAATTTGTTCAGGAAATACTTGCGCGGTTGGGGATGGCTCGGAAGATTACTCGTTTTATTGGTGCGCAAAGCCTAACGAAGATGACTGGGATTTTTGCTCGCTTGTTAAAGAGGACGAGGAAGAGGAGGGTGGGGGTGGGGGCATAGGAAGAAAATATTTTAGGAAGGAATCAATTAATGCTAAATTGACTGCGACGAATAAGACAAGGAATATTTTTTATTTGAGAGATGAACAGGGTGTTGGAAAGGTTACTTTTTATGAAGCAAATAGGGAGACTGGGAGGAGTCCAAGGCAAGAACCGGTTTGGTTAGAGGAAGAGATCCAAGAAGGAATTAGCTCATGCTTGAGTGTTTGGAGAAATTCAAAGTATGCTATTGGAAAGAGCGGAGTTGCTGAAAGGGTTTTATTAGCTAAAACCGGGAAAAGGGATGGAATTCGGTTGGAGCAGGAGAGGAGATATAAAAGGGATGGAGAAGAGTTTGTCAAGCTCCAGTTGAGGAGTTACGGAAGCAAATATAATATTGGGGAGGTGGACGTACCTGTGAAGGTCGTGGACAAAGGTGGAGAGGAGGTGGTGGGAGCAATGCTAAAGAGTGTTTATGGCGGATTTCCAGTTTTTATTGGAACATTTAGTTATTAAGTTGGAAGTAAAGAGAGATAGAAGTGATTGCAGGGTTGGTAGTTAAATTTAATATAGACCAGCCATTTAGATTTTACAACTTTATTATGACTTTTTATACGATAAAAGACGAAATTATTGTTTCAAATGTTCATGAATAAATTCCATACTCTTTTCATATAAAAATGCTTGATTCTCTTTGTTTCGGGCTTCCCGTGAAGGTTCTCGAATCGTTCCACTTGCCATGTATAATCCACCTTCATTTTGATAATTTGATGAAAAGACTGGGAAGAGAATTGCATCAGCACCATTTTCTATTGTCTGCAAAATTTTAAGATAGGTGAAATTAAAGCATTACTAAAAATGTTAAAATAAAATTGTTTACCCAAAGTAATGGACTGAACAATTTCCCAATTAATCCCACCAAATAGTTTCCTCCAGTAAACCACATATCAGTTGGAATAGTTCCGGGATGACAAGCATAAATGTAGATTTGACTCTTTTCATTGCGCATTTTTTCCGCTAGTGATAAAACTGACGATACTTGGCAGAGTTTTGATGTGTAATAGAATTTAAATGGCGTGTACAAAGTCCTAGCATAAAATTAAGTAATGAATAATTTATGAATTGCTATAAAGTAACTTCCTCCCTTACGGTTTTCCCAATTCGGAGAAATGGAACTTGCCAACTTCAGAACCAATTGAGGATGTATAAATGATATGGCATGAGGAACCTTTCACTCTTCCCGTTTCTTTAATTCTGTCCAGTAGCAATTGCGTGAGTAAAAAGTGACTTAGATAATTTACCTGAAACTGACTTTCAAACCCGTCTTCTGTTAAAACGTAAGGTTCGCGCATGGTTGCGGCTGGAATTGAAATGTATTAAAATATTATCAATCTTTTTTAAAGTATCAGAACAACTCACCGTTACATAAAAGGAGATCAACTCTCTCATAATTCTCCAACACATTTTCGGCAAACATTCGTACCGACTTTAATGATTTCAAGTCCATCTCAAAGAAATTAACGTTATTAGTTGGAAGGTGATCATTAGCTTCATAAAATTGGCGAAGTCGACACTTTCCATCCTCAATGTTTCGTACTCCTAATAATTCAAAATTAGTTCTCTTAAATTTTTATAAACTTAAACTAAAGCAAAATTACCCATAACCACTTTGTAGTCCAAGTGCAGTAATCGTTTCAATAAACCAAGAGCTATGCCACGTGGTCCTCCTGTTATAATGGCTACATTTTCACTCCTCTTTTTACTATCTGTTAAGTAATTAGTAATATTGAATATTGAACTAGAATTTTGATAGATTGCTTTAAAATACCTTTAAGATTAATTACTGGCCTTCCGGATTTAATATCAGAGATTAGCGAGATCATACCCACCCATATTATCAGGGCAAAGTCATACCATAAGTAAGCCACTAACTTTTTATACCATGAACCAGGCACAAAGGTCGGCATTATCAGAGGGTTTAAGGTATCGGCACTTAAGCACTCTTTTGTTTCAACCCAAACTGCAAGAAAATGTTGTAACGGAAAGAAAACAAAAACATAGACTATCAACCAGACTCAAAAGACTTCCTGAATAGTTTTGTGGTAATTTTGTGAGGAGCAATCACCCATTGACGCTTGGACGATTTTGCGCTTTTTGTTATGCGGCTAAGAAAGGGAACGCATCAGACGGAAAACTGGAAAGTGTTATCTTTCGTCTGCTTGAAATTTTACAAAAAACTTTGATTATAAACTTTGAGTTGTAATATGAAAATGCACCTGTTATATAGCATGATGCACGAGTGCTGATGGAAAATAGAAGTTTTCTTTAAAAAAAGGAAAAAGTGATAAGTCATTCATCTGCAACACGACAAGATTTAAAGCTTTTAGAGAATCTAAACAACTGGTCTTGTCCTGAGGACGATGACTTGGACCAAAAGTAGGAAACTTTGCCAGGTATTATTGCTTCTATCTTAGAAACCCTCGCATATATTTTTATGCAGAATAAAGAAGGTATAGACGATGGCTACAGAAGACTTGTCCCAATCTAATTTATTGCACTTATCTAGAAATGTAATCTTCAGCAAAAACATAGAATCGATGACGTATGGTTGAGGTGTGATTCAAAGGCTATTGTTTCATAGAATAGCTCGGTCGCTATTGAAGAAGATTTTATTTCTCAAAACCCCCAAATATTTAATCATTATTTTGCAAAACTTATCTAACCTCACTAAAACAGGAAGTAGATAGAATGAATTTCTTTAACAATTTCCATCCAGCAAAACTAAAATAATATGTAGCGGGTGAACTGGATTTCAACTATGTTTATAAAAGCTATTGGATTTTATGACAACTTCTGTTTACTTTACATTATTACATTCTGTACTTTTATCTAATGATGATGACGTAACACAAAATTACAACCTGCGTTTGCATAATAAAGCATTCTCAAATATTATGACAATCAATCACCTCATATCTGAAGTTTTATTCATATTCACCTAATTGCTACATTACAGATATTATTTGCTACTTACTATTTTTTTTTCAATAATTCAGCATGGCTACACCCTCAATGACACTAGTCACCAACTCGTCAGCTTGCATTCATTCTAAAAACTATACCAAAAGATCTGCATAAATATTAAAAAATTCCAACCTTTTTTTGCTACAATGCATTCTTCCCAAATCCAACTCTGGAAGCCGAATCATGTTGAGACTAACATCAATTCACAAATTGACGGTCAAGACCTAATACAAGCGCAAAATCGAATTAATATTCTGAATTATTTCAAAATTTATTTCAATTTTGCTTACACTTTTTGCTGTTGCCCATTTCGCATAAAAGTAGCTCATATTTCTTCAGAGACTGAGTCTTTGCATCACTTTCAGTTCAAAGTGGTTCAGTGGTTTCCCCAAAAAGTAATATTTTGTTTTACCGCAATCTGCAGCATATTCTGGTTTGTGGGAGAAATCCGCTCAAGTATTCCAACAGATTTTAAAAACCCTGCCATGTATTTCATGCTTGGAATGTATATCTTTAGTTTTCTAAACAAACTCAATACAAGCAGGCAGTTTTTGTTCTCCAAAGAAGCTTATCGAGAAATAATCAGTTTCATAATTGATTCTGGTACGAACCTTCCAACTGAAGCTAAGAAATCAATAGTTGGTGTAGGTCTCCTGAAATTTCTATGGGCCAATTCAAAACAAGTTATTCTTCTAGCGGTTATCTTTACAATTGAAGGGCTCAGCTATTTTATGACATTCAAGAGAGCATCCGCTAAAGCTTCTTCAGAATTGGATATTTCCGAATGGACTTTAGCAGGTTGGTGGGAGCGACAGATTTTGAATGGCTACCGTAATTTCTTTATAAACCACGACGGGAACGTGGGTAAATCTGTTATTAATGTGTTCATTGGAATTTGTTCTGTGGCTGGATATTATCACAGGTAAATTCTTTAATAAAAACTAATGGGTTCAAAAGTGACTACAGCTATTATGTTTTAGGAGAATGATAACAGCCTACACGTACTTTCTCTTGATTGTTGTCACATCAACACTGCGAACATTGATGAAAGCTTTTAATGCATCGCTTGAAATTAGTAGTTGTGCAATTTATAAAGCTGATGGTGGAAAGGAATTAGAAAGGATTGTAAACGTTGACCAAGCTTGGATAGATATTAGAAATCAATACATTGCTTTAAAGCAGCTATCAACAAGAATGAATAATTTATTTGGACTAAATTTTGGATTCTTCTTGGTAGAATCGCTACTCTACTATGCCGTTTCATTTGATGAAATTTTGGTTCATTCTGGTAATACCGATTGGAGTAAGTTTTGCAGGGTGATATTTTACTTTTGTAGTGCAATGATGACAATGTTCCTTGCGGCTGATTGTTCACACCAGGTTGAAAAATATTTAATTGATTTTTTGCAAGTATTTTGCATTTGCTCAATTTAAATATTTGGCTATGATTAGATGACAAAATTGAAAGCATGGCTAGCAATTGAAAGTAATAGAAGTTTGATCAGTTTGGAAGAGTTGACATTAACATTGGACGAGGTCAACTCGAACGTTGTGTCAATAAAAGCATTTGATGTTTACCCTATTACTTATGCACTTTTGGCTAACGTAATGAAAAACAATTTAAAAGTTTGAAAGAAATAATTAAATGAAAATTAATTAATTGCTTGAAATATTTCAGATTTTTGGAATGACAGTTACCTACTTTATTATATGCGTTCAGTTTTAATTAGGCAAAGAAGTAAAAATGTTATACCAAACCCGCACAATCGGCAGAAGAAGCAGAACAAGAGGGACGCATCTTGAAGGGTCGCAGTTTGTCAATCCCGATTGCCATGTTGAGGAGGCTAGCAACTGCAAACCTCCGCAACATGGCAATCGACATGGACACCGCTATTAAAATTATTTGGTCACCCATCTTGAAATATCTGTTTTCACTAGTGTTTCTTAAAAATATATGTCTTGGAGCACTTAATTATTTTGAAGTTAAAAGAAAGAACCAGGAGCTATTGCGTTTGCCAAGGTTGGCTGGAAACTGGAACATCTTATGCAACCTATTTTGTTGCAATGCAGCATTATTGCTACTTATGCAAGAAAAAATAAACTTTAATATGACATTTGAAATTATCA
>JAHZMU010001814.1:0-11370 GCA_027743725.1 Rambutsinella grinnellia
ATGGACTACGCCGAAACCAATCCTAAATTGAAAAATTAAAATTAATCTTTTTCCATGAATTTGAATATAAAATTTATAATCATACGTGTATCCACTAGCCCATTCGTATACATCTAGCAAACTCCATCCCACATAGCCAATCACATTGCATCCATCCTCCTTTACCGACTTTAATACTGAATTTATACTCATTTTGAAGAATTCTTTTCTCTGCTCATCATCTAATCGGTAGTCTACTGCACTACATCCCGTTTCCGTCACCATCATCGTTGGATTTCCGTAGTTGTCTGCAACCCACTTCAAAACCGTTCTTATCCCTTCTGGTGCAAATCCTTGCCATACTGCCCCACACCTTGTCCATTTGGGATCATGACATCGATAAATTTCTCCATCGTGGTTCCACCCTGGTTTCTCTGGACAGAAGAATGGGTTTGAAAAATATCTATCCCATTTAGGACGAGATAGTCCTTCCCTTCTTGCTTTGACTAACTCAGCATTGTAATAGTTTAGTCCAATGAAATCAGCCGAGCCTTTCACTTTTTCTGACCAGGTTGGATCAAACTCTGGAAGGCGAGATTTTGATCGGCCTTCTTCCTTGCTATGGCGGTCTATAAGTTCCCTCATGACGGGTGGGTAAGTTCCATGAAATAATGGATGGAGTATCCAGCCCAACTGTGAAAATATTTCATGAAGCATTTTTTAAATAGAATTTTAGATTTTAAAATTACTCGAAAGAAAAATGCTCGATTTGCCGCCTCCACATCATCGGGAGAGTTCTTATCGGCCGGAAGGTAACAGGAAGTATCCCCACTTATTCCAACAACGCCTTTATGTTCTTCCTTAAACTCTGCTTCATATATCCGATAAGCGCTAGCATGTGCCATTAGCTGATTGTGCACGTATGTATACGGCGCTTCCCATTCTTCTTCAATGCAAGGTGCAAACGTTGCGTAATAATAGCCCATCATTCCCGAAATGAATGGCTCATTTAATGTCGACCATTTTGTTACTCTGTCCCCAAATGATTTAAAGCAGAGTCTTGCATAATCACTAAATGTTTCAACAATTTCTTCATTTAACCTGCAAAATGATAATTGGAAGAGCAAAACGTAATTTTTATGTAAAATTTGCTAATTTTGACTCATCTACTATCTCAATAGTACCCCCATAGCTTTCAGCATCTGCACATCTTGCTTATAATGATTATACGAATCAAGTGCAATGTCCCCAGAAGACCTGTCATCAATCTTGTGACTTTGCTCGTGAACAAATATATCCCAGATATTTGCTCCTTTACCTGCATAAAAATAGTCACATATTTTTGGTCTAAATTTTCTGGAGATATATTTTTTAAACATACCATCAGCATCCCATCCTCCTTCACATTGATAAGCTGCTGTTCCCATTCCCCAAATAAAGTCCTTTGGGAAAGTATCGAATAGGAACTCTCCAGTGTCAATCACGCATTCACAGTTTGTTCCCATTTTTTGAAATTTTATTTAAAAAATTACAAATATTGCATGTGATGATTGATGCGGTGTTTTATGGCTTGTGACTAGCTCCCCACTTGATTCATGACTGTGCCGACTGAGCTCTTTTGGAAAGTGAAATCATTGTAAAAGCTAAATGGAGTTAAAAGATGCTGATAGTTTACACAACTCATCTCTGCCGTTATGTCTTTGATGGATACGGTGTTGAAAACAATGAATTGCTAATATACAAAAGGCATATCCCACTTTTCGCTTTTGACCTTGTCGCTACTACGGTCACAAGGCTAGTGGATGCTTTTCACAAGGATTCTTTGATCATGTTTGATTTCTGCTTGCCCGCAAGCTTAAGCCTTGGTTTACCGATTGTGAATCAAAGTTTGTGATTGTGCTCTGTAAAAAAGAGGACACTTTTCATATCCAATCGCTCACTTCTGAATGGAGATAAATTCTATTTAATTTTCACAATGAATGACACCTTGCGATGACCTCTCTTATTGAGCGCATAGCCTAAATGCATGTTTAAAATCACAAATGCTAATCATTTGATTGATTAATCAATATCCTATTAATGCTTACGGGGACAAATGAAATGTAAGACGAGTTGATGGATTGTAAAAACGAATTGGCTGCACGGAATTGTTTAGATTGAAATATGAAAGGATGCGCAAAATCATAGTTTTAATTAAATATTAATCGATAAAAACCTACTATCATCTTCATCTCACGTAATATGATTTATTTGGTTCAGATCTGGATTTTATAAATTGCTATTTATAAATTAATTAATTTATTAATTAGTTATTAATTAGTTATTAATAACTTAATAAGTCTGTGTGGGCTTCTCGTCTTCAAATGCGGCAACTTTGTAATATGCCATAACATCCTTTACCATAGACTTCATGGCTACAAATGTCTCTTCTCCACTCGGTTTAATTTGATCTGAATAAAAGAATATTCTTAGGCTAGAAATGAACTTTAATTTCAAGTCGGATTACCTGGTGGTAGCATGAACCCATTTTTGCCAGTATCTCTGAGTTCATAGCAGTAGGAGAATTTTATGTTGGCAATGCCCTTAGCAAAATCTTCACTACCTGCAAATGATTAATGAGAGATAAGTGGAAGGCCACATTGGAAAATATATAAATTCTCTATAAAAGTTTACCTCCAGCAGCAGCATAAAGGAGCTCAGGGGATGACCCAGCTTGATATTCCGTTCCATGAACTGATTGCAAAGCATTCTTTGCATTATTGGCGACAAGCATCATTTCTTCTTTGTCTTCAACTGGGACATCGTCATATCTTTGGTATTTGGTAAATGATTTTTTGTCTTTAATTAACGAATCACATGAAATTACAATATCATTTGTCTCTACTTACCCCCATGGAGTGAATATCATTTGGGAATAGGAATGCATCGTGACGAACAATTTGATTTGATCTCTCCTCGCATAAACATAATCTTGAGTTGTGCTGACCTCTGGTTCAGATGCGGCATGTGCTCCTTTGTAAATCTGAGAGCACGGATTATTAGATGTTCCCTTTCCTAAATGAAATGACAACTTGTAAGATGGAATATAAAAATAATAAATGCAAATTTACTAACCACCCCATTCATGTGCCCAGTTTCGGTTGGGGTCAGTTCTAGTGATTAGAAATTACAATTTTCAACACATTTATACACACCAGTTTCCTTTTGTATTACTGTACCCGACACTAGAAACAGAAAAGGAATAAATTGCTACCCAAACTTTGAACGCAATTATTTATGTTTAAAAAATGTAAACAGCTCACCATCCAAAGATACTTGCTGACCATCCATTGTTGGGGCTACGTGTTTTCCTCCACATCCTGTTATTACAGAAAATCTTAGGAATTGCTACAATTAAATCAAAAACTTTACAAAGTTCTTTTCCATTACCTGTCAATTTGTGTAAATTCGTAGCCGTCTATTAAATACAAGTTTATAAAATATTATTAGAGTGTGATTAGATCATTTCCAGATTCCTTTTGTTCGCGATTTAGATTTGTTCGCTTTACCTGGGTTAAGATTCGGATTTATATACCAATCGACCTCACTAACATACTTGTAATCGGGATGACTTTCTCCTTGTGCTGCGATTTCGATTAGTTCATTAGCTATGTAGCTGACGGTAGCTGGAGAAATCTATTTCAAATCATTTTTATGAATATATCTTTGTTTTCTATTTGCATGTTAGCATTTCTCATAATTCAAAGCTTACCCATTCTCTATATTGAGTAGCATTTTGATTATTGTAAAGAAATCGCAAAATTATTTTGATGTTAACATTACTAATATGGATATTTAATCGGTTAACCTCGCATGAATTCCACCATCAAGCCAAACTGCAGGTTTTACACCATTTCCTCCAGTTGAAATCTTTATGACTTTCATGGCACGCCCTTCAGTACTCTTTCCGTAGTCTTCTGTTTTGACAAAGTTTGGATATTCTTGAGCTTTTGAGTCCATCCATCCTTGAATCTTTTAAATTCAAGAAGTGTTTAATGAACTAAATTATAGAATATGCAAATGAAATAATAAAGTTACAGTGGCTAGTCTCTGATAAGCCTCCCAGTTCATCTCTGACGAACGACGGAGTTCATTCTCGATTCTTTCATGATCAATGGATCTGAAAAGAATTAAAATAAATTTAACTTGCATCATCAAAAGTATAAAATTATAATTTTTTTTCCTCGAACCTTCCCAAGTCCTTAACTTTTACGTCATAAGGGATGTCCAAGGAAGTGAAAAGGGTTTTAAGGGACGGAAGCTGTAATATTCAGTGCATGACTTTCTCTTTCTATTATTACTTTTTCGTATAATACCTGTTCTTTTTCTTACCTGTTCAGGGCATACAACCACATCAGCCGGGTTGTTGAGCATCGGAGGTGTCTATATTGCAGATGCGGACGCAAAAAATCAAATTTTCAACTTTATACAATATTGCATAATTAGAAATTGTAATAAAAATAATTAATTGTACCAAAAAGTCGAGCGTATTCGTTAAATAAATTCCATTTAAAGTATTATAAGCTCTCGTTGTGTTGAGATCCACTCTCAGAATTTGATATCTTTAAGATTATGATTAATGCTTTTAATATTTTATAAAATTCTCTCTTTTCAAAAATCTAATATTTAGCAAACCCATCATAAGACTTTCGTCCTCCCGAAAGAGTGGAGAAAAGACATGCCAAAGTGGGCAATACCAATGCAACCGGATTATTCTCCACTGCAAGACCCTCAACGTCCAACAATCGCTCCATTTTTTTCCCTCAAAAGAGTATCCAATAGTATCTCTTCAAGCCTCTTCCTCCTACTAACTTTCCATTCTTGTGAAACTGCCACTTCCACCGGGATACTGCATAATTTTCTAATATATCTTGAATAGGATAGTTAAATGCAAAATAACAGATAGTGATTAGTCTGTTTGTAGCACCTTTCGGCATCTTTCTAGGAAAATTGTCCCGTAAATAGTTAGCTATTTAGCGTTCTTTCAACAAGTTCGATATGACCGTGAACGTGAACTCAGCTACCTGTCGTACTTAATTATGTAATTAATAGGCTTATTATTCATTTTCTCTAACTGCCTCTGTTCTATTGAGCCGGGCTGGGCTTGAATAAAATCGTAGAAAAACTCAAGATGTCTTAGGAATGGAAAATGGCGAGAATGATTGTTTAGATTGATGCAGAGATCGTTTGTATTAATATGCCTATTAAATTACATTGTATAGCAATCACTTTGATTAGCAATTATAGCTAACTTTTATTAAGACATTTGTAGGCATTAATTTCCAGACTTTACTGAAGAGCTCTTCCACATTAGGGGCAGTATGAAACTGGAAAATTGGCATCTATTAGTATATGTAATTAAAAATATTTAACCCAATTTATCTCACTTCAAAAGTCTTGTTAAAATCTGACGTTTGGCATAAGTCATCAAATAAACTGGCTTAAATAAGGATATGTGACTATTTTTAACATTTTTAAGAGATTCTGATTTTTCAAGATAGTTAACAAAAATTATGAAGAGTAATTAGAGCCGCCAAAGCGTTAATCCAATTATGTGGATGAATTATTTTGCATTTTAGCGTATAATCTGTATGGACATATCTTTAAGGATTGATAACGATTTTGACAGCATATTAATAGACTTAATTGCATAAAATTTTGCCAACTGTGCACAACATTACGACATTTACAACTTGTAAATTACAAGTACATTTTCGGTTTTTCTTTCTAAAAATGTTACGAGACTATATTTCATTAAATTAATTATGATTTACAAAGCTTAATTTTGAGGTTGTTTTTTTTGCAAAGTTTTATCACATCGTCTCAGTTTTATCTTTTGTGCATGAATATAATCGCAATTAATTCATTATCAATTTAACAGAAAACACGGTCTTCATTAACCTCTGCAGTTTATCTCCCCCTTTCTCCCATGGGGTGATGTCTCCAGAGTCAGAGCATAATTGAAATTGAAACGCTCAACTTCACTTGGAACCTGTTCTGGGACCACAAAAACAAATTAGTAGCGACGCGGTGAGCAATGTGCAATTTTTGTCTCTAGGCCGCTATTCATTTCAGATATCGATACTTATGATATAATTAGACTATAAATTCATGATTAAGTAATAAAAACAAAATAGCTATCCGTTGATCTACTATCATGTCTGAAATTCAGGCTCTGAATATACTTAAACTCTTTAGAGTCGTTTTTCCAGTAGCTCCAGTTCTTATTTTTTATGACACATGTTACACACTTTATATTGTTGTATACGAACTCTGTGCTAATGCCAAAAGAAAATGGTAACGGTCAAGCATATTTTTTATCCATAAAAGATGACTTTTTTCCAATACCTGCTTACTAATCTTTAATCTACTACGCTGCATATTCTTTACATTTTACACTTGTTCCTCACCTCAATTCTTATCCATTCAGACTATCGGACAATATTTTATAAGATAAATACGCATTTTAGGTGGGAATGTCTGCGCTGCGATTTCCATTTCCCTGTTCAACAGTCGCAGTTGCCTTCTCATCCCAGACTGACTGGATAGCACAAAGTTGATTGAACATTTTCAGCCAACAAAAGATTATTATGTGGAACACACAAGTCAAATACGTAAATACAAGCACATCTGTTAAACATTAAAAAATATAATACTGCCCCTTGATTTGTTTTAATCGTTGATGATTACTTATTATGTCTTTAATATGGAAAATGCTATAAACAACGTAAATGATATGATTAAAAGTTGAGGCTAAAATGATCAACAGCAGCTTATACAAATTGTCAATAGTCATTCATGCCTTCCTCATGTGTCTCTTTATTGATGTAGTGTTTTTGACTGAAATCGCTGATTCGGTATTAACATCCTCGTGTAAAAAAATTATCATCTTTTTATACAACAAGTTTCAGTTCAACCAAAGTCATTTGAAACTGAACAGTTGTACTGTCCACTCATCGTCTCACATGTAAATCTAATCTTGTTTGTGACATTCCACTAGAGAAATTAGTGTTGATGGGGCATTTAAATTATTGCCCTCAAAGGGAAAAGAAAATTGCGAATTTCCTAATTATTTCAGAAAGAGAAAGAAATTATTTGAACATTGGTGAAATGTACGTGCATCGCGTGAAAGGTTGAAGAGCTAAAGTTCTAAAGTCAATTGATCCTGATCGATCATTTGAGTAGGGCCACGTGCTACGTGAGACAATGAAGTATATTTCACCAATTCTCTTGTTTTTCGGAGTGGTGACGTTTGGCGCATCTGTGTTCATAGGATATTATCTTGTGCCTTATAAAGTTAAAGAGAATATTTTGGAGGTAAGCGAATAAAAAATATATTATATTTTGCACATACATTTTGCTTATTTTTTAATGTGTATTGTTCATTTAGAACTCAAAAATTGTGGAAGGTACAACACGATACAATTATTGGGAAGAAGTGCCAATTCCACTGTTCCAGCATATGTACTTTTTTAACGTGACAAATCCAAATGAAGTAATTCAAGGCGGAAGGCCAATCCTTCAGCAGTTGGGTCCTTACGTTTTTCAGTAAGAAAAAATTAAATTACGAATTAAATATAAATATTTACATGCAAAAACTGACAGAAAAAAAGTGCTGTCTAAAACTCATTAGCACGGACACGGAGCAAAGTGCGTAGCATTTTGACTGATAAAGAATCCAAAAATGTGTGCCTAATGATGCCATAAAAAATTCACTAATGCGTTACATGCAATAAGTGGCACGCTTCATTTCATGCCAAAAACGTTACTTGTTAGAGCTTAAACAACGTTTAGATTATCACATTTCGAATGCATGGAAAAAGTATGAGTAAACATTGTTCAAATGAAGTCATTAACTTGTTGAGAACAGGTGGCATCTCTCCAAATTACATAATAACATTTCAGAATATCATACTCAAAAATTAATCCAGGAAGTTTTTCTTGAGTAAAAAAAAACTGTAAAAGTACAAAGTTTAGGAAAATACCAAAAGGTAGAGGAACTGAGTGGAAGGAACGTATTTTAAATATTTGTACCAAACCTTATCAAGTGCAAACATGTTATGAATGAGTAACCAGAAAGGTATTGGAGGAAGTTGTACTGAACTTTGAATTGCTTTGTTCGTTGTGGTTTGGGTGCGACTGTACTCGGTGATTTGACGAATGAGTGTGGAAGTTCTTTCTTTAGGACAGTTTAGTGCAGTTGTACTTTCAGAGTTGATAATTCGTGCTCATTCATTACTTTTGGAAAACAAAGAGCATATAAAAATGATGAACTTTGGAGCATTTTATGTTCTGATGATATAAAAATGTTGATTTGATGACAAATTATTTTTTGCCTAGTAAATCTACAAAAATATTTACACTTTTCTTCATTCTTTTACCTATTTGCTTAACCTATTTATAGGGTTTTGTATTGAATCGGCTGATCCTAATGCGCAATTTATTTTCTTTGCTTACCAAACAGACAAAAACGGAAAAAATTCGACATCGTGTTTAATCCCAATGGGACAATATTTTAACCGAGAAAAAGCAAACTTTTTCTTTATTCCGGAACGCTCCAACGGTTCAGAGACGGACCCGATCATAACACTTAATGTGCCTTATGTGGTGAGTGAATGATAAGAGATGATGAAAATTATGGGCTCGTTTAAAAATAAAAATGTTTATGCAATCCGTTAGGTTGCAGCGCTGAAATCCAAACAGCTTAACGTAGTAGCTCGCTATGTGATCGTAGATAGTTTAAGCAATTATCCTGATGAAGGGTTGTATATGAAGACTACCATTGGGGAGTTGACATTCGGGGGTCGATACCTTCCTTATCTCAAAGATTTGTCAGAATTAAAAGGAGAAGATGTTTTACCGAACAATACTTTTGGTTTAATGTATGGGGTAAGGTCAGCTATAATTAGACAATGCATGGTAGCTGATTTAATAAAATTCTGATTCTGATCACGATTCTAGAAAAATGGCTCTGATCAAGGTCGTTTTGAAGTATTCTCTGGAGTAGATCATCCAGAAAGATTCGGCGATGTTGTGTCTTGGAATGGAATGACCGAGTTGGACTGGTACGAGGATAACAATTGTAACAAAATCAATGGTACTGATGGTGGCCTTTTCCGTCCTTTTGCAACTAAAGAAACTACCTTCTTTATGTTCATTCCTGGTCTATGCAAATCATTCCGATTTGAGTTTGACGAAGACGGGATTGATGTAAAAGGAGTACCCGTTTACAAATACTCACTTTCACCGAGCTTCTTTCAAAGTGCAAAAACGAATCCAGACAATGCATGTTATTGTGCGGAAAACATGTGCCCGGAAGATGGGGTCTTTTCAATGGAAAAATGTGGAAGAGGTTAATAAAGTCAATGCAATAACTGCATACTTTTATGATGAAAGCAATTTGTATTTTACAATTGTTTGCACAGGTGCAATGATGCTCTCACTGCCTCATTTTTATCGCGGTTCGCATCTCTACCTGAACCAGTCCATTGGCCTTCATCCTGACAAAGACAGACATGAAATGGCCCTCTATATTGAAACGGTGAGTGGTTACGATGAAAAAAATCATGCGTAGAATGGCACGTCCACCACATAATAATTATTAATAATAAATTACCTCTAATAATTTTATCTTTTATCTTAACAGTATACTTCAGCCGCTGCCAAAATTAAAATGCGGTTTCAAATGAACATTCAGCTGCAGCCTCTCAAATTCATCCGATCTCTAAAGAAAATTCCGAATATGGTTCATCCAATTTTTTGGATTGATCAGGTAAAAGAACAATATGAATAGAGAATGAAGTTCTTCTGGAGAAAGAATGCTCATGATGTTTTTGTAATTAATTTAGCACGTTGAGATTCCCGAAGAACAAGCGTCTGTTCTTAGGGACAAATTACATGGAACAATCCACATAGCTAAGTTGGCAACTCATTTTGGAATAATACTCGGCTTGGTTTTCATCATCCTTTCCCTTCTGACCTTCTTTCTCTGTGGAAATCGCAAGCCACGCGAGGAGGAGGGGAAAGTCGGTATGTAATACAATCAATAACTAATTAGTGCATGATTGCATGGATTAGTTTGAACAATATTTGCCTGAGTAATTGCATGTTTTGCAAACATTCTTTTTGGCTTATGCAGAATGCGTATCTTATCAAGCTCAGGGAGGAACTCTCCCCAAAGATAAGCTAGCGTTTGGCTCAACAAACGGGAAATTACCGAATGGCTTTGCTCACTTAAATGATGCTAATGCAAAGCACGAAGACGAAGAAATTGTAGACGATGAAAATATAACCACACCGTTTTTAAAACAGAATGGAAAAGCACCGCATCGTCATAGATCAAACGGGATGTCCACAACTGACAGTGGAATAGGCCATGAATTAATTGTTACCTTTTTCTCCGATGATGAAGATCACAACTGTGTTGTTATTGATGAAAGTAGCGTAGATTCTCAGTTAAGTAACTCTCAAAGTAGCAGCCAAAACATGAATCCAGTGAATGAACCGGATTCTAGGTTAAGCCCATTTCCGGTTGTATCAGATTACTCAAGTTCACTCTCTGTGGGAGATGCAACTAATTATATAAATACTCGAGACATTGTGGAAACAGCTTCTTCCTATGAGAATCTATGAGACTGTGATGTTTAGCTACCTGATAATATACTATTAAGACTTTTTTTACTGGTTACTAGTCGTTTGGCCAAATAGTTTATACATTTTTAGCATGTATTAAAAATATAGAATCGTTTCGTTAATAAAAACTCTTTTGGAGAAGTTGATTATTTAACTCGTATCTGAAATAAACTTATTCGCTAGTTCCTACAAATTCTTGGACCCTCTTTACTCAATCTGCAGTTGCTCCTAAACACACTAATCCCATTTATTTCCCAAGAAATGTTTTCATAATAAAGCCAGTTGGGAATTTGGGAAGCCAGAAGCCACGAATATCTAATCTGTTTCCCTCAAATAAACTATTCGTGAAAAATGTTCTCTTTCTAGCAAAGCTTCTGGTTACATAATCTAAAGTACCCACAAACTCAGTCATTCCACTCCAACCCCAAATCTTTCACACGACCCTATTGACACATTTATTAGAGTAAATTACCAGCGCGTCTATCTCACTGAGTGAGCCTTTTTCTAAAATCATCTCAATTCAACCCCTGCCCAGCCCCTACGCATAACATACGCATACAAAGGCACTCATTCATTCAGAGCTTCAGTCCGCTCGATAGCAAGTAACAAAATCAGAGTCGAAAGTCATTTTCTCTTCATCAAGTACGCTCATCTTCCTTCATATATTCACCACCAGATATTTACGAATATATTTCTCTGATTTATTACGAGTTTATTCCA
>JAHZMU010001816.1:0-13349 GCA_027743725.1 Rambutsinella grinnellia
AAAAGGCTTAAGTCCCTCATCAACTTTCGTGCACATTACAAATCGCGTCTCATCATACATGGCTTGAGCACAGAAATGGGTCTCTCATTTCCCAACGCTGCCATTCCAACATTTCACAATTTCTTGAATGTTGAATATCACATTACATTTTGTAAACTAGGCTGTTTTTTTTGTAAGAAAAAATCTTGATCACGCACAGCATTATTTTCATCCCATATCTATACAAGGACAAAGTCATCATAAAAAAGAAACGATATTGTTGATTGTTCAGTTATTTATTTTTTCCTAACAAATTTTTTTTTGCCATTCGCCAATCTTGAATTAAAAATTGAGATTATTGCCATTCTCCTCTATTGTCCTGTATGGAATGTGATATTAAAAGGGAATCGAGGTTACACGTCCAAACAATATGAAAGTGACACTTGAAACTAGTATTAAATAGACAATGGCAAGAGAATATTTGTCATTTAGAATGTCCTACACCTCCATTATCACAGCATTATAGTGCACCAGGGTGGAATATGAGATGATCTTTTCGAGAGAGAAATACGATGATCCAAATAACGATAATGAGTACGCGATAACGCTATTGTTCTTGAGATTATGGGATTAAAGCTGTGATGCAGTGAAAGCAATGTATACTATTGTGTTATAAAAAATTACGTGATGCATTTTCCTAACACGTACCTACATTTTCTGAGTAAAATTAGATGATCCACTTTCTCTCTTGGAGAGGTAAAATAGTAGGATTTTGTGTGTGCTGTGTACACACAGAATAAATTACGTCCCGTGAGGGTTCCTTCAATTGGAAATTGGGTAACAGCATGAGTCCCGCTTCCTCTTTTTCAAGGTTAGTGGAGGCGACTTGTTAACGACGTAATTTTCAATGCAATTAGCCCCATATATTTGCATACTGCATGTATAATCTATGGAATTGGAAGGATGTGGGTATAAAAATGGCTTTTTCCACTCTAGAAACTTCAGAGAGTAAAAGAATCCATAAACCAATAGCAATTACATGAAAGCCATAAGGGCTTTTGACGTGGAATGGGGTTTGAAATGAAAATTCTTTAATTTCTTTCACTTTTTCTCCCCATTCATTCCGGAATAGAAGTGATCATAAATGGAAAGAGAAATGGGAGTTGGAGAAGAAAAGTTGTAATAAAAGGGGAAAATATGATTGTAATATGTTTGTAGAAAGGGTCCCGTGTCCCGTATATTCTGACATGATCATTTAATTTTTTCACGTTTGAATCATTCCAAAAAAAACGTACATGACGAGGGTAAAGTTATTGCAAAGCTGATGGCTTAAAAAATTAGGATTGGGTTATGCATTACTTAAAGATTATGAAATGGCTAGAGAGAAGGTTAATGTTTAACATTTTCCTACTGGAACATATTACTTCCTCCGGTTCTCTGCCTTTGCGAAATGGGAGGGGCGAAAGGAAGAGGCTTAGACTAATTACTATTTTTTGAGTGAAATATGGGCTTCATAAGGGCAACTCTGGAATCCAAGTCGAGAATGCCCTACATACTCCGGATGCATCTATATTACTTGGATTCAACAGACTGCCCTTATATTGCAGCGAACTTCCTTTCATATTAAAATTGTTATTTATTCCGGAGAGAGAGGAAAAAACGGTTGCTAAAGCTGAAGCGCTTGTGCAGTTTAGAATTTGTATTGTGAAGTGTGAACTATAAAGATACAAAAAAAGCTTATGCCTCTCCACATTGCTCTTGATTTCCCCAGTCCCATTTCACCTCCAGACAAGTGAAAGCTACTCAAAAAATCACTCCACCTCTGGAAACAATTGGGAGTTGAGAATGTCATCTTTACAACAGATATGATACGTACCACTACCCCCACTTGACTTTCTCTTCCAATTTCCAGGTCATGATAAGAATCCCACAACATATCCCTATTGTCTATGAGTACCCATATGTGTTGATTTGTACGTGCCACACACAAGAAAAAATAATACTTTCTTACAAGATATACGACTAGAGTTAGTAGGCTATGCCCTGAGAAAAAAATGTTTGCATGTGGAATAAAGATTGGATGAATTCTATAGAAAAACGTGAAGAATGCTTTCTCTTCACTTTCACCCAACTTATTTTTTATTGTAAGCGACAAGCGTGTCACCACTACCTTATATGGTCTTTTTCTATTGTGCGGATGAAGACGTATATTTTATGCCCTTTTTTAAAACTTTTTTATTTAAAATGTAGGCAAAAGTTGGCCATGCACCGGTTATCTCCCATTCTCTGGGAGAAAAATGGGAATAATAAAAAATACGGGGAAAACAAACCGTCATCGTCGTAATATGCACGGTAAATGTGAACTTGTCCATTCTGATTTTTATCCAAGAAGAGAAAAAATGCGACAATGGAAGCAATGATAACGTTTATATTATACTAAAGAAGAAAAGGCTTCTCTTTTCGCAACTTTCTCTTTTTCTCTTTCAACCATTCTTTTTAAAAAGACTGTTTGTTCCTCTCTCTCGCAATTGTAGCAAAAAAATCATGATAATCATGATGATAGCCATGATGAAATATTTCCAGGTCTTAGTTGGACAAATACGAGCTTTCAAGACGATTTCGTACTTTATGGGCTTGCACTTAGGTAATATGAATTCCTCTTTTTGTTCTTTCTGCCACATTGTGTGGAAAGGATGGGAGCACATATGATCTGAGCTTTTTTCTTCTTGAAATGGGAAAAAATTCCTCACTACCTAGAAAGGAGAAAGTGGAGAATGCTTCCGTTTCCTTCCTCATTTCGGTTGAGTGACCACTTGAATTGGAAAAGTTGATGCCTCTGGGAAAGAAAATTGTATGCGGTCCAGAATCCAGAAGAATTTATAATGGGTTGGATTACGTTTCATATAAAGAATGATGGTCCCTATTCAATTCGTTTAATTCCCAGGAAAAAAGCAATCTAAAAAGAGGGTGTATTTGAGAGGAGAAAAAATTATGCATTTATTTGCATTTCAGCGCGTATATAAAAAAAAACTTTATCGACTCTTCTCCCTCAACAATGCAATCTGACAAGAAACAAGAGCAAATATGACAAGGACAACAATGTAACATCCAAACTTTCTCATCCTTTTAAAAGGGGAAAAGGTTGGTTTGCTTTCGGGGAGAGAGAAAAAATTGTGTATGAAAAAGTGTAAAACTTTGTGTTTACTTTCTAGACAAAGAGTTACTATCTCAATGGGTTCTCTCTCTCTCTTGTGAAGAGAAAAGTTTTAAGATGTGTCATGTGTGTGTCTTTCCATGATGGACTTTTTTGTCAACACACTAGAAGAACCCAGTTCGAAAATACTTTCATGTTTGAATTGAAAGGATGCTCCACATATCTTTTATCAAAGAGATTTAAAATATTTTGTTATAAACTTTACTCTCTCAAAACTCGTCCATCAAGATGTGGATAATCTACGTTCACTGTTGGGAAAGATGATTCGATTTTTTTAAAGAATAAAGTGCATGCAATTGGTTAAGGGCAATCAGAATGCAAGAAAGGTTTGCCCAAGAGCAATCTGTAAAAGAGAAAGTATTTTTATCATATTTTATTGTGTATTCCCCCGACCCGATTTGACAATATGGAAGGTGATATTTTTTCTCTCTGTGAATATCAATATGCAAAAAGAGAACTTTTCATATATTTTTTCTGGGTAGTCACAGGATGAAAAATAGTTGTGGGTTTGAGTCTGAATGAGAGTGAGTGAATATGTGGTGAAATCTATGCACTAGATGGAGATTACTACAAAGGATTATTTTCATATATCAAATCAAATGTTTTTGTGGATTTCCCAGGGGCTCTCTCTTTCTCTGTTTCACACACGTTTCTACATTCCAATTTCGCTTGGAAGTAGCACTTTTCATTCTTTATTGTTATTATGATGGGAAAAATGCATGTATTTCCTTTTGGGAAGATTCAGAGAAAAATATGTAATCCTTTTTGTGTGTAAACATCAAAGGGTAAAAAATATTCAGAGTTCTTTCAACTTATTTTTTTTTTGATAAAGTCTTAATTTAAGTGCGCAAGTCGAATAGTTAATTACTTGATTTAAGTTTATAAAGATGAAATGTTAATTGCTTTTTTATTAAGTAATTTCTCTCAAGCCATTAAGAAATGCGCAGTAATTTTTCACATTGAATTGTCTTTTTTATAGACTGTGACTAAGCGTATTTGAATTGACCTTTATATTAATCTTTTAATAATAATTGCTCCAATTTCCCATATTTTTATTACGGCAATATGAGTGGTGAGCCTCAATTCGCATTTCTTTCTGACATGACACATTTCTCTCCAAGTTTGCCCAAGTTTTTTTTTCGTTAAAACTAATGATAAAGTATCAAGGCCAATTTTAAGGAGCCGTCTGGCTCCCTTTCTCTGTCGCAAACTTTTTCCCCCACTTTCATATATAAGGTTTAACAAGAGTGAAATAATGGGAGAAAGTAAGTGAAAGCTTTTCTTCCAAAGTGTCTTTGTTTGTAGGGGAAGCTTTAGGCTTGTAAACAAAAAGAGTTCTGGACTGGACATGTTCTCACAATTTCACCAGGTTTTTGTGGCTCTTGATACTTTTTCATAAAAAAAATATTAGTAATAGATGGTCCATAATGGGGGAAATATTTGATCCTGGATGAAATAACGGTGGCCCATATACCTATAAAAGTTGAGAAGGTTGTTGTTTCCTTTTGTAATCCTTTTTAGTTCGTAGGAAAATTTAACTAGGAAGGTACATACAAGCTTATTATTTCTAACAATTTTATTTCCTTTGACTTCTTCTCGGAAGTTGCAATTTACAATATTTGCTCAAACCTTTTATCTCGTTCGTCCTTGAAAATCAGACTTTTAAACATCTGCTATTCGAGACTCAGACCATTTCACCTTCGCTTTGAAGGTGTCAATTTGTTAGTTCAAAGCGTGAGCCAGACTTTGACGTAGTTTTTTGGTGCATTTTTATTAAACTAATGACTGCACCAGTATTTGATTTAATTATAATAAAAAAATGTAAAAATGCACTCAAACTTTTCCAGTCCCTTCGGACCTTTTCAAACTTTTTCTGATGTCACGTCATTCATTTCAATTCTCCAAGAATGGGCTTAGTTAGGAAGCAATTGATAAACTTAATGTTTTCTCAAGGTATAAAAGCTTTCTCTCAGAAGCCGCGTGAGGAATAGTATCCGGAAAAAAATTCAACTCCTCCGAGAGCGATTCTCCCGAGTCTGTATGGAATAGATTGAATTGCTTTGTTGAAAAGAAAGTAGACTTTCTCCCAGTCAAAAGTGGTAATGTACAATCCAAGTTAAATGGGAAAGTGGATGAGATCTGTTGACTTATAACTATCAGGGAGTACATGTAGATTTGTAAGTTTGGTAACTTTAATCCCGGATTCTTGTGAACTTCAACAATAAAAGAGAGAAAAATCGTATAACCAGTGGAGAGGATCAAATAACAGCAGAGCAAGGCTTTTTTTTACAATGAATCTCTGACAGCATTTGTTTTCCTACAGAGGCCCATACATCATTCATTTCACTTCTCATATCTGCACCGTTTGATTTTGATTTCGCTCACTCACTCTTTTCTCTCTGAAAAGAGTAAAGCGAGATGACTAGTTGTAAAAACAATGATATTAAAGTGGTAGCATGAAATTGGACAAAGGAGAAAGGAAAAGTGAAAGGTAATGGCAACGGCCTTCATACTTGAATGGACTCTATTCGTAGTCCCCACTTGTTCCACTTTGAACAAGGCAAAATTTCGAAAAAGTGAAGGACACGGAATTTCAAATGGTTAGCCTGTTGACTACCTACAAAAATGCGGAGAGAGTAGAAAACAAATTAAAGGGGAGATGAAAGCGAAATATTAGAGGGAGTAATAGATGGGCTATTGTAAAGTCCTTCATATTGAAAAGCTTCACAAGTTAATGAGGCATTGGCTATTTGACGTCTGTAGCGGAAGTTGGGTGTGGCTGTCTCGCCAAATTCTCTTGACATATGAATGCTCAAGGCTATAACTTTATTATTTATTTCAGGTAAAAGAACAATTCGTTCACGAATTCCCCGTATTTGAAGACGGCACTAAAGGAATCTGGGTAAAGTCGAGTTTGGAAGTTGACACCGACGCAAGCAGTTTTCGCGGAGGGAGACTCAAGTTAAAATGTATCGCGGGTGTTTACTCAATTTACAAACGGGCTTCGGAGATGCAGGTTGAAGAGGAGAAGCCTCGCTCAGCCTCCGTCTTGGGGTCAAAAGACTCACAGTCATCTTCAGGGAATCAAGGTGGACTGAACACACCAGGTAATCATCTCATTTTTAAAAAAATCACAAGCATGTTAACCAAATCGGTAAACTTTTTCCTGATCAATCGTAATGTTTACAAAGTTCGAAGAGAAAGCATAAAATTGACATTTTCTACATGAAAACATTTATGCTTAGAAAAAGCTATAGATCCTTTTATAGTTTCATCTTCCAATGAGTTTACCTTGTTATCCTCTGATTCGATACTTTGCATAAACAGATTCCCGGAAGAGAACTAATCTTTGATATTGATTGAAAAACTTTTCATCTTTAAAGCTTAAGTACTAGAAGAGTAAGCCATTTGATGTCTTATTCCGGGTGAAAGCAGAACCAATTCGAATCTTACTTTCATCACTTTTGACTCGTAATTGTTCATTTTTCTCGGTATAATTTATTTCCTCTTCTTTCTTTCCAGGTCATAGCAAACCCCATAGTGTTTCAGATACATCACTTCTATCGTCCAGTCATTCAGTTAAGCCATCTGTCCAACTTTTCTCTGTGAATACAATGCTCGTCGTACTACCCCTTTTTATTTATAGATATTTGTCATCGCCACATTCGAGATTATCGTCGAGGTAGAGCAATATGGCTTGATTTTATTGTAAAAAAATATTTCTAATTTATTGTTCAACCGACTATACCAAATACCGACCTATTTAGAGGGCTATTTAATGATAAGTTAGAGGAGAAGATAATTAAGTCGATAGATGAAAAACATCATTTTCATTTCTCATTTACTTTATACCTTGAGAATAGATAAATTATCAAGTAGGGTTAGCTCGTGACATATATTAGTTGAGGATAAACGCAATTCTAAAATTGGCTTATCAAAATGTAAAAATGTCTAATGGAATGGTTTAAAAGATTTTTGTATATAGTCAAATAGAAAAAGTGCAACTAGTGGATATGAATGAAGTAATTTTTGAAAGTGAAAGTTGGAATGAATTTTATCTGCCAAATTTTAGGTAGTTGAATAGTAGTATTAATTAAAGATAAGCTAATGCACATTTAATTTTTAAACATTGCAAATTCTTGCTTGAAACTTGTTTATTTTCACTTTCTAACGTTTTCTCCGCTTTCTTCTACCCACACCATCTGGCCGGAAGTGAAAGCAGCTTAGTTTTTAAATGGTGAAAGGGCTACAGGCTGTAACTTACAGCAAAAAGAGATGAAAAACGATCCTGATTTTTATATCAGAATATGTAAATGTCAAATGCTTCAATTCAAACAAGTTCAAGTAAGCTGATCATGTACAATGAATGAATTTCGCATAAATGATGTACCTAGTTTAAATATTTNCTTTCTTCTACCCACACCATCTGGCCGGAAGTGAAAGCAGCTTAGTTTTTAAATGGTGAAAGGGCTACAGGCTGTAACTTACAGCAAAAAGAGATGAAAAACGATCCTGATTTTTATATCAGAATATGTAAATGTCAAATGCTTCAATTCAAACAAGTTCAAGTAAGCTGATCATGTACAATGAATGAATTTCGCATAAATGATGTACCTAGTTTAAATATTTGTACATAAAAGTGTTCTAATCGTAAGTAAGCGCTCCAAAATCCAAAATAAATTATTTAATTCCATTTACTAGACTGTACTGATATAAATGGGGGATGATAATAATAAATAATCTTTTGTTTCAAGATATATTTAGTAATCTAATTGTTCAATTAAACTATAAATGGACAATGACGTAACAATCATCGCAAAGGTTTAAGAAGCTTTAGAGCCAACGTTTTAGCCGTCAACTTGAAGCTTTTCGGTTGATATAAAATATCTAATGTAAATATCAAAAATCAAATTTTTTAGGTGTAGAATAAAATATATGAAATATTTAAGTAAAATATTTAAAAGAGTGGAGTTGAGAATTCGATATGACTTGTATATAAAAAAAAATGTTTAAAGAAATATTTGTTGAACAAATAAAAGTTAAGTTAGAATTTAAATGTAAATACGACTATTTTCCGATTGTTTTAAATTGAGCAAATATCCCGTGTATATAAATCATTAGCTTTAGTTGGGAGCTGTATAATTTCAGAAATTATGTCTGTAAACTTTTTTTGTGTAATAAAAGATTTTTGAATGTGAAGAAGAGAAAGTTTGATTCTATTAACATGCTTAGCTACGTTTTATCCATGAAGTTTCTCGCCAGGTGGGCTTTAAGAAAATGCCTATCAGTTGACGTCAGGGATTTTCTCAAATGGATCCATTATGGAAAGTAGATCTGTTCACGCATTACTGATAGAACGCATTTTTCCATCTTGATTTCATCGAGAACTCTACCGTTTTTCACGGCCGTATTGATACATAACTTGTGCATTTTCTCAGTTCAATTTTGAAAAATCAAACACCGATTGGGTTTACCCTTTCAGAAAAACGGATGCAATCTTGCATTATTTACAAATTTTTTCCCCTTCCAAAGATTAAAGAGACGCTTTACCTTTTTCTCTAATCCAGGAGGGGATATGGAATGTTATTTACGCGTTTTCTCTCCCAATCACATTTCATCACTGCATCACAGATTGTCACGAGTCCCAAAGGCGTTGTATGCACCTTGTTGATTATCAGAAGATTGCAATATGCATCGTTGGCTTGAAGAGAAAGCTGCATCTTTCATATTTTCTCATATTTTTTTGATACAAAGAAGGCTATTGTGTTACTTTGAAATACTTTGAATGGAACAAATTTGGAACACCCTACAGGAGAAAGCCGTGTCCTTATTTCTAATAGCGGGACGATCAAGTGTGAAAAGTTTTATGCAGTTTCTTCCGGTTTGTCTAAAAAAATGAATTCAGAGGGTTTGTAGAAAAAATTGATTATGGAGAATATGTTCAAAATTTTCAGTTTTGTTAGTTTGTCAAATGTTGAAAGTTTGTATAAAAATGGTTGTTTCTAAAAGACTTTTTTATTTCTCATATTATTATTTACATTGCCCCATTTCATTATGTAAGCCATTTGTTTACTGGCATGATGATGACAAAAATGAGAGATTGACTAAATCAGTGCAAGAGAAAGCAGCCCAAGGCCACCAACTTCATCTCTGAAATAATAGATATATTCCAGGATGCACCCATCAATTTCACTGTTTGAATGGAGATAGTTACTTCGCAAAAAACCGTCAACATATTGGCCTTGAAGACTCGAAAGATTTTTCAGGGCTGACAGAAAAACAATCGACACGTGCACCAAAAACTTCCTAATTTATAGCATCTCTCTAGCGAATGGAAAAACACATTTTGTTCTGCCAAAATAATCGCACATAAATCTACCCTTTTGTCCTTGCACGTTGAGACTTTAAAAAGGCCACTAAATCGACATGATCTATCTAATTATCACTATTTATCCTGTTTACTGCTTTTACTCTCAGAGAAAAAGATCAACCAACTTCCCGAGACGCTCGTATCTACCCACTTGTATCTATTCATTGTGACAGCCTATTTAGAAGATGTCAGTGAAGCGCTATCACTGACAAAGAATAGAATAGGATAGCCAAAGGGCTCCTGATAAAACTTTCCAAGTCACTGTTTTCCATAATGTTTGAAATGGAAAATGCCAGAATGGGATCATACCGGAAACGAGTTGTGAATAGAAGGAAGCAGAGAAAGAGAAAACAAGGAAAGAATTTTTACTTTTACATTCTGGGGCAGTTGTGGGGGAAATTGGCCACATGTTATCCCTTAAATATGAGAATAGGCTCAAGGATTTCATAAGCACAGTGTTTCCATACATAATAGGGTAATTTTGACCTGATCCTTTGTTGAATGGAAAGTGCGTGAATCCTTTTATTTAATAAATTTGCAACCATTTTAGCTACCGTTGACCTATCGATTTTTTTCCCGAAAGAAATCTTAAATGTTTTAAAATAGAATTCTGAACTAAAAATATATTTATTTATCAGGTAACACAAATTCATTGGAGAAAGGATCACAGGTCAATTCCCTTTTTATTTGAACATAACTTTTCCTCATGTCTTCATCATGCCCAATAATGTTTTCTACGCAAACAGAATAAAAAAGTTTAAATGCTTTTGGTTCAGAGGTGTTTACTACTTTTTGGGGAAGTAAATGGTTAGAGATTGTCTGATTGATTGATATTGCCTGCCACCATCTATAGACTTGGGGGTATTGTTGAACACGAGCATTTTGTGTCCTTCCCAGTAATTCCATCTTGTTTTCCTTGTACATCCTTGTTTTGCAAAATGCTTGGAGTGAAAGTGCTTTTGAAGACTTCCGTATTCCTTTTTACGATACGATATCCTTTTGTAAATATTTTTGATATGAAATAACGAGTTTCTGCTCCAAAAAGGAAATCAAAAGTAATCCAATTGTATTATAAAACCGGATCTGTTTGGAGAGGGAAAATGTTTTTCTAAAACAATTTTATTTATGGTTTTGCGAAAACAGCGATTCGTGGTCATTCTTATTTGTAGAGATGACAAAATAGATTTTGTGAAATATACGCGGATGGTGAGGTTGAAAGTTTGAAACCGCAAAGTTTGATCTGAAAATACTTAGCTCCCGTCTGGAGCCTCCAGATAAACATCAACGTAACAAGAAGTTCAACCGAAATCAGATTCTTAATTATTCAAATGCTCCCGATTTGTAATCAACAGTCTGGGAGGAAGCCACTAAAACTGTTTATCTGTCTATCATCGCTTATTCAAAATATATTTTGACTTTTGACTTCCATCATTAAAATCTCGTATGGAGATGGACAGGTTGGTTAGGCTGTCAAATCCAGACAATTTTTAACTTTTCCGTTAAGGCGTAACTAAAAAAATTATGAAACTTTTGAATACGTCGTACTTTCCTAAGCAGATCTGATTAATATTTCTGAGAAAACAACAGGACACTTCAATGTCACACTGGGAATTTATGTTCTATAAACTTTCCAAAACTTTTCGAGAACGTCCATACTCCATACTTTAAATTTAATCATCTCTCCAAAAACTCTACTCATTTCATAAAATTCCAGGAATTTCCTCTCATGTACAATATTAGCTCTAATTTTACTTTAGGAAACTCCCCATTTTGATTTCATTAATGCAGGTCCTCTAATTTCTTAAGGGGAAGCTCGCCTCGCAAAGCTTTTACTTTTAAAGCCTCCAGCAAACTCATTTGTCTTAGAGCCTTACAGAGATTATGGAAAGTAAACTAATCCGTTAGAGAAGAGAGAGAAGACGCTACCACATTTCATCCTTCCAAGTCGGTGTCGGTGCTTCTTATGCGGTTGGATCTTGGAAACTTATCGAAGTATCAGGGAAAGGGAGCGGGAGAATTGGCTCATTTTCGTGAGAATCGCTCTCGAATAGATGTGCTGACAATAGCTATAAAGAATTTTTTAAACTTGTTGTGCTCAAGTCTACACCAAGCTTGGACAGAGATAATAAAATATTCTCCTTTCAACCGCTCCCTCCTCCCACCTCGTGTAAACCCAAAGATAGTACAAATCTCTTAAGGTTTTCTCCCAGTTATTGTTAACTTTGTTAGCTTTCCATTATCCCCTTTTTTCCACTAGAAAATTATTTTGAAGGCTCTTTCTCTCTTTCTCTCTCCCTTTTCCTCTCTGAAGAAAGTCGTCGTGTGACAAATTACTTTTGTGCGATTAATCTTAAAGCTGTCTTCCGTCTTCTTCCCTTCCTGAGTAAAACGGGGGAGTAAAAAAAAGTGGAGAAAGTGACAAAGTAGGGGCACCTCTGACTTCAATCTTTTATTATAAAACCAAATGGGGAGAAGATTCTATCATGATTTTATCATCAAACAGAATATTTTTCTCTGGCCAAGCCACACACAAAACAGGAAAGCTTTAATTTTTATCTCAGAGGGTAGGCTTTACGTTGAAATGTGTCAAGGAACAAGTTTTTCTCTCTAATCCCACAATTTATATAAAGTTTTTAGAGACCTTGGAATCGAAACGATTACATAATAAGGGTTTGAAGATATAAATCAAATAAGAAAAATTAGCACAGTGACCGATAATAGATGGAGTATTTTAGAACAGCCAAAATCTACCAATTTTTGCGTAAAACGCCCAAAGCTACTCTGATTGCAGATGGTACTTAAAAGATAAATTCGAAATGGCTTGGGCCATCTATGCAAAATATGAAGTATCTCGCTTCTAAGGGAAAGTTAACAAGAGAAAGTTCTTGTTAAAGAGCGCAGATGGAGTGATTGCGGTTAAACAGAAAGGTGATGGCTTTCCCGTCTTCCGGAAAGCCAAGAATGGGATACTCATTCTTCCAAAGCTAAACTCATGAGGACATGGGAACATAGAAACGTCTAGCTTAATCGCGTCATTCACTTCATGTGCAAGCAGTTTAGCACAAGCCGACTAACCTTTTTAAACAAAGTGACATTTTAATATTAGTAATAAATTGCTATTAAATTTAGGCAAGTTTGCTGAAATTGGAGTTTTTTGTAGACGATGGATGCATTTGATATTTTGAACGAAGACGTACGTCATTAAAATTATAACTTTTATGCTAAATATGTACAAGTTTTAACATAAATGCAATAATTATTTAGTGCTGGCGCATGATATTCAAGCGTTTGGAAGCTCAGGAGATTTACAACTGCAGCTTGGTCTGTAAAAGATTTGATAACATCCTGTCCAGGAGTAAAGATGAATGGATGCTGGAACTCGTTGCTCCCTCCCTCGCTCCCTTTCTGGAAAAAAGTGAACCTCACCGGACTCAAAACGGCGGCGTCACCCTTACGTGGTATTCAAACGTCTGGACAGGTGTGTACAAGTGCCGATTAGTGTGTAAGGACTGGCGTCGCGCAATCGATAAAAACTTGTCGCGTGAATCGTTCCGATGTCCCGGTCCAGTTGCTCTGACTATTGGTGGCGATTTGATTCGTGAACTTCTTTGGCAAGAAGGCCCTGGATGGGTGCGTTTCAAAGATGATGCTCAACTTGCAGCGTTCATTGAAATGTTTAGGCAAACCGAAACGAATCCTTTCCCAGGAAGAAAGGCTATTATCTATGATCTGATGGGGGATCAAGATGAAGTGGAAGGGCTTAATGCTGTTGCAGTCCAAGCGAAT
>JAHZMU010001817.1:0-24256 GCA_027743725.1 Rambutsinella grinnellia
ATTTCCTCTCCAATTTCCGGTATTAAGTGGGACTCCGACTCTTTCCGGGACTACCTATTTAAGTAACGACCGACTCTACATAAACTGATGATGGTGGTGGCTTAGTAGACTAAAAATATATAGGTTTTGCTTCCTTATCGCTTTTCACTTTTAAGCTCAATTTATGGAGCCAATTGGTTGCCTTCCTTTCTCATTTTTTATCAGCTCTAGTAGTCAACAAGGAAAATGGAGATTTGAAGGGAACGAGGGCTGTGCAGCCAGGACAAGTAATAATGAGCGGGCAGACTGTGCCAAACAAAATGTTTGCCACTTTGCTTTTCTCCCCGCTAACAAAAAAGTGCTTTGGTGTGAAAAGCGCGGAAAGCGAAGCCCTTTCACTTTCACCTTTTCCTTACCCATGATAAAGTTGATCATGTGGTGCTCCTTTTTTTTAGCGATATCGCTCTAGAAGGCAACTTAAATTCTCATTATCGGGATCATTTCACAAGAAGGAAAAAATTGAATGGAAAATTGATTTTTTATAAAGTGTCAACATTTTCTTAAGGTGGTGAAGGGTGCGATAAAAATGAAAGTTGGATGGTATGCTCCTATGGAAGGACTCATATTGTCCCACCAAATTTGCCGTAAAATAGTTTCTTTTCTATTAATAGCAAATGTGAAGTGACATAAAACTCATTTTGAGAATGGCTACATTCTACACAACTCCAGTCTCATTATCATATTGAAAACGCGTATCAATTTAAGAGAAAACTCCTTTTCAGTAGAAGCGAGTATATTTGACACTGATTTGAAAGATTAAATTCATCCATTTTTCAATATACCTGGAATAAACCAAGTGGTTTTCTACGAATCCCCAATTGCATTTCCCTTGATATCCATATCGCAATTATGGAATTTTCTGTTTCCTGAAAACTGGATAATTTTCTCCTTTTAAATAAATCAAAAATTCAAACTAAGCAGCTCTCTTTTTTGATAGCAAAGGAAATTCTACAAAATTTCCATTCCTTTATCCCCAGTGCAAGTGAGTGGCTAAAGTGGAATCAAATTTGTAGAGACTGCACCACCACCACAGCTCTATATAAAATAACATGACATGGGCGAGAAAGCTAGGAGAAGAGCTCAGCTTTTGATTCCGATTTTGATCCTCTCCTTTTCTCTCTCTCTCTCTCTGCTTTTTACTCTTCCATATTTTATTTGGGAGCTGCCCCTCTTCTGTTTACTCTTGGAATTTATTGACGGAAGCTCACAGTGAGCAACAGCGAGGAGAGAAAAAGACTCTACTGCTTTCACTTTTTACAATATTCCATTCCTGCTTTCACTCCTCACACTAACCATACAACAAGGTTATGGTAGCATGAAATGGAGATGATTGTGAAAAAGAAGGAGTGCCATTAATGGGCTCTCTTTTCCCAATCATCCCTTCTTCATTTCATTCTGACAAGTGTATACAGCACTGCTCAGCCATGCGTGGACACATGAGCCTGCAACAAAGGCCCAATACTATTTCTCCCTGCTTTCATGAACATCCGACTATTTTATCCACACACAAAATACTCATCTGCATAGAGATATTTATGCTCCTGTTTACCCCGTTGTTCCCATGCTTTATCAAATAACATGGTTGAGTGGAGAGGCTACATGGGACTCTGGAGGACCAAAGTGGGATCTACTCTCTACATATTTTATATCACTTATCGGTTTGAATTGGGGAATCGTGATAAATTATCAAAAGTGGTAGTGTGGACCAGTCACGAAGGTGAATGGGATGATGATGATTATCTCTTTTGTAGTAAAATTACATATACTCTCGAGCAAAATAAGTAATTTCATATTCCTCTACACAATAACAATAGAAGGGAAGAGGAGCTGTCACATCCATTTTACTGAGTGAAAAGGGAAACTAATGTGGTGTGAGGAAGGATGCACGACAGACAACATTCCCCCAATCCCATCCCAGAAGAGCAGTTGGGAACAATGTCATATCATCTAGCAATATGAAAATGAACAACACTCATTATTTCAAACCAGTCAGTCATGCCAAGTCTGATAATAATTACTCATTTGCAATTCGCTCTAAAAAAGAACGATTTTACAAGATATCAACTGCACTTTCCACTTACTCGTGCGTACCCAGACTTGCAATAGAAGGACTACTTCAGCTCCAACAAATTTGCATTGTCTCTTCTGAAGTAGATCATTCTTTCTCCTAAAAATGGAATATTTTAATTCAATGAAAAAAATAAGTCGAGGCTTTAAAAAAACTGGGATGAACTTGTCGGAAGCTATGGCTGATCCTTTACTGCAAATGTCCCCATTTCAGACAATCTACTTTGTCTGAAAAAAGGATGTGACTAAAAAGAAGATGATGAATTCTTTGTTATGTGACATGATCCATGTATTACATATTATTTGAACATGAGCATCATCCCAACTACGGGATTTCCATCAGCAACATCAAAACCACAAACCTAGTAGGGAGTGACGTTGTTGGTAAAAGTATCAGAAGTGCTGAAGAGATTTCGGGAGATGAAGAGTTTCTACTATATAGTGAAGACAGTGAACAAGATGAAAACAGGGTTTGCCTGCAAAGCAACGTAAATAAAGAGGGAAGTAGTTTTCACCGATAATTCCATGTTCACTACTCTGTTTGGCAGTTGGGAACGACAATGCCTCACCTAATCTCAATAACAAGGACTTAGCTCTATAGGGAGAGAAGAGTGGAGGTATCACCATCATTTACTTTTATCGTCGCTTCTCAGCCCTGTAAACGACGTGGTTGACGGATATTGCAAAACTATTCGGGTATATTCCTGTCTATTCGTAGAATTACTTTGTGGTAGATATATGGATATTATGATGAGGAAAAGAAGAAAATTGGTTTGGAAGACGATGAAAAAAATGAATGACAATTACAAGAGTTTTTTGTATGTCATTGAAATTTATATATGAGGGTAATCACGGGGAGATTTCTACTGTCATAATGAACTCGTTTCTCCTCTAGACTGCTCCCATTCCTACCCTAATAGAGAATTTAAGTTTGAGTTGATCAGCCGGTTGTATAAAGATGTCTCCTTCCTTCCTTGTCAACTTTTTTGGGAGCTCTTCATTCAAATCTTGAGAGAAGGGAAAAATTCCACCATTGGATTTCCTCTTTCTCTCTCCTAAAAGCAGTGTAGCTCAAGTGGGCTGAGATACGTGTAAGGAATGAGAGCAATTTTGCTCCACTATCCAAATTAAGAATGAATGACTGGCTGCTGCTGCTCCGCTTTTTTCTGGCCAACTTTTTTGGACAGCTTCCATGAGACAGTTATTCCCTTTTATTGCACATTTGGAAGGGCAGCTTGGGAGAGAGAGGGAACAAAGTGATGTCATTCTTTTACATGTCAAGTCTTTTTTGGACGTAAATGTAGGGAAACTATTCAATTCGAGTCTAATAGGGGAAATGGGAATGGATAGATTAGAGGATGGCAAATGTTTAGTAGAGAAAAAAAGACCTTGCCATTAAAAGCTTTTCCACTGAGATAAAAAAAACTCACTAGCAATAATCTAAATGGATGGGAAAAGTGTGTTTACACTTTAATGGCTCAGCTGATTAAAATTGGGCAGGGGAGGTGAAGTGCCGGAGTAATTAGTGAGCCATTTTTGCAATCTACTCTTTGATATATTTATGGACTCTGCTTTAATCTCAAATAAACATTACCTTTAATCTTTAAATTATTCAGTTCAAGTGTTAAGGTATTAAGAGGTCTTTAGTAACAATTAAATATCAAAAATCAATTTCATCGCATGAAATTATTTCTAAAATGGGAGAAAATTATAAGCCTCTTTAATAAATGGTGACACTGGTTGGAATACGATACTTCTTGGATATCACTAAATTAGTCCTCGAAAAGACAAATTTCGCAACCCATTCATTTCTCTCTCTAAGCCATCTAATTTACTTCTTAAAAAATGACCCTTAATGTATGATGAATGTAAAAGCTTTTTTGTGGTTACACTTCCACCTTAAAAAGAGAAAGATAAAAGCATCTTCATTTTGCAATAAAGAAATATTTATACAAGACTTTTTGTTAATATAAAGCAAATGAATCTTATTGCGTAGAAGAAAGAGGAAGAGGAAAAGCTCAAGTCCAACAAAAGCATAATGATGACTTTTCACAATGATTTATTTACATTTGCCGACTTAAATGGCTGTAAAGTTGATTTACGCTGTCGTAAAAACTATAAAATAACCATCAAATGGGAGAAAGCATAAAACCGCAAAAACAGAAATAGCTTTGTTAAGCTTGTCATTACGAATTGTTATCCTTTTTCACAGGCTAAGAATATAAAGCTAATGTTTCGTCAGTTTTCAAGCTTATAATTCTCATATCCTCTAAAATGTTTTATGTCTAATAATATACACTATAATTTTCTCGTTATAAATATTTATGAAGGTCAATATTTACAAGAGAATAGGAGGAAATTAGCTGACCATCTTGTGTCTCTTGAGGCATTTAATTTTCGGGGGATAAATCTGTGATGAGTTTCATAAGAGACTTGAGAACTTTATTGTTCTTCGAAACTGTCTTTCAAAAAGCTGTTCTTATTAAAAAGTTTATAAAACCCTTGTAAATTGCCAAGTAAGCTGTAGCCGTCACAGATTTATTGGGATGTCAATATAATTTCCCATCATCCCATCCGAGAGCCAAAAGACTCCCATAGTATTTATCAGGCTCAAGTTGTGAGAAGCTCACATAAATATTCTCTTCGTAAAACTATTTTTTATTATTTCCTAAGACAAGAGACTAAAAATTGGCAACAGCCCCCATCTCTCGCTTTGCATGGCTGATGCTGATGATATAGACGATGACAGGGAGTATTAAGATATCGAAAAAAATATTTCTTACGCAGTTTCCCATTTTTGGCAAGGAATCGTTTGGAGAAAGAAAGAAACTGCTTCTCAATCTATTTAATATTATCTATACTCCCATAAAGGGAAACATTTTAGCTGCTGCTTCTCCCAAACTGCACGGCCGACTAAGTTGGCTTGGCATGAAATGAATCGGTTCACTCGCCTTTCATCTCCAATTTTCCTTAGCCCATTTCTCAAGCTGGGAGGTGGGAGGCGACATTCACATATACAGATAGAGAGATATCACTCCATGTCCATGTCGCAAAAGTTTCAAGCTTTTTCAAACTGCTCCAATTTTCTACTTTCTCCCAACTAAAAAAATCTTTTAGTAATCTCCCGGCTGAAGTAAAGGAAATAAGGGACAAAAACTGCTGACCCCACTACTTTTCTAGTCTGGTCCAGACTTCTCTGGAAAAAATATAATATATTTGTCAAAAGTCAGTTGGTAGTGATATCACTCACCCAACAACTCCCAACTGACAAGGAGTGAAGGCCCAGGGAACATTCCATGAATTGACGTGAAACATCTCGTGTTATAGAATATTTATCCTTATCACGTTCCATTAAAAAGGGATAAAAGAAAAGTGGCTCTGCCATAGGTCCCCTCTTGCCACATGGCAGTCCAGTCGGAATTAATTTGAGTGGCGACCCACAGACAAGGACTTCATATGACATGTGAAGCACAATCCAAATAGATGTACAAGTACAAGGGACATAATCCGGGAATACGATCCAATGAAAGATATTGCACGGAGGCTAAACCTAAACCAGAAACTTGTCACTTTATTGGCTTCCCTCAACCGTCATCAGTGGAAATGGTGTGTGCGCTAAAACATGACAAATGAACGACCCCCTTCCATGTTTCCAGAATTACTGTATAAATATTTTGATCTCCATTTATACTCTTGAGGTGGTAAGGACCAGAAGAGGAAGGATGGGATCATCATCACCATAAGAATTCCATTTTCATTCCTTCACACAATATATTTTATGGACATTTAAGATATAGCTATTTTCTCTCTCTCACTCTCTGGAAGGAGTGAAAACTGCAGGAGGGTGGAGAGGAAAAGGACTTTAACTTTAAATAGATGGAAAGGCAGAATAGCAAATGCTACAAGCGCACACCAGCACACCACTTTCTCTGTCAAAAAAGGAACAAAATTATGAGACGTGAAGAGAATTTCTTTTCTTGTGAAAATCTTTTTTCCTTCAGCTTCAACATCCATTGCATCTGTATGTGGTTATATGCTTTGTGGGTAAGAGAAAGTCCTTCCAAAAAAACCAGGAGAAAATTCACCAGTAAAAGTGTAGACAATTGCGGATTTTTTCATGCTGAAATATGAAAGAAGTCGTGTGGAAGTAAGGGAAATAGTCAGCAGGAGGAAGAGGAGAATAAAGAGTCAAGTCGACATGTAAAGAGACTGTTTTGCGCTTTACCTCTTCATACACAATAGGAAGATGGCTGTCACAACCATTTGGCTCTACTTGACTCAACAGTCAAGAATTATTACGAGGTTCTCACTCCCACTCCTTCCATAAAGATTTTGTACAAAAAGCTGCCATTTTCGTGTAGCTCGGTTTTGTTTGTTTTAATTTTTTAGACTGGAAATTCTCTAACATTGGACAAAAATATATGAAAAAAGTGTTCATTCAACGTCAGCTATATATCTAGAAATGGCCAACATGAAATAAAATTAATGAGGTTTTCTGATTTGTCGGAGGAAAGCATTAATTTTTTCCTGGAGCATTTTTGCAGCAACTCAACCACAAAATTGTGAGACCGGGGACGGCGATAATATACGCTCCGTCTGTGAAAGACGTACAAGGTTTCTCCTATATAAATGAAAAACTTTAAATGTTTCTCTTTCAGGATGATCCTCGCTCTTAAACGCACTTGACTTTCATTCCTGTACATAATTAAATGCCATCAGACCATTCTCACCCTTTCCCTTCTTGATGCCAAATCTTTCTCCTTAAATAATATAATTGGGGGAGAAGAGTGGTGTAAAATAAGCCTCGTTTTCTCCTCCACTTTCTCCCTTGCAGATAATTAAATTGTAGTTTTGATGCTGTTCCACACACAGTCTCTTAACGAGCCCGCATATATGAGCTCTATAAACGAAAAGACAACACTGAATATATACACAATTTGTGTACGCTTTACTTTTACGTTAAGTAATCCCTTTACTGTAGACAAGTACAAAACATAAACTTTCTAATTTTCTTCATAATACGACGAGGTCAAATTATCCCCAGATCATTTCCCTTAAAATACGTAAATGTCTTGGATTAGAAAAAATGCTAAAAATTATGCCAGATTTTAGTCATCGTCTGCATTTAAAAAATCCCACATCATCGTCTCCACTTGGAAGATAAGCAGTTTATACTAATCTCACTTTATTATTGTAATAAATAAATTTCACTTGTTTTTCTCCACAATCTTGGAATAACATCTTGCGTAACCTGAATGGTATTATGTAAACATGTTTTCGACTTTAAAAATTGTTCCCTTTAAACAAAGGGATGGGAATTCCCTTGAAGGAAATAAAAAAGATGAAGTGTTTCCACAGATGACACATGTATGGATTGATTAGGCATTGTATAAAAATGAAATTATCCTTTTATTCCAACCCACGACCTAAGCCGCTGTAAAAAGTTGCTTCATGCGAGCAAAATGTATAGTATCTAATTCGTCACTCTTAGAGTAGATATAATATTTTTTCATCTAGAAAAAAACTCATCATCCTCGCATATTACCATCTTGTGATAAGGGATGGTTGAAAGGGGCTTTCATCTAAGTACACATTATTAGCATTAGCATGCATACAACCATCTACTTTCGTGTCTCATCTTTTTTTTTCTCTCCGAAAGCTTCCTCATCACCATCATCATCACCATATCCTCCAAAGTTTTCTTATCTTTCCCCCACTTTTTCTCTTAAAGGACCCACACAAGATGGAGCAGAGAAAATATTCAAAATTCTTATCTTGTTTGGAGAGACTTTATCCTGTACAAGAAGCTATTACCAATTATGCCAGATGGCTGTGGGATGGTGAATGCACTACAATTTTCCATGTGTGCTCATGGCTTACACATTTCACTTCACATCCCTTTCAACTGGACGGAGGAGAGAGGAAGCGCAAATGTAGTCATAAATCACTTTGGATTAATTTCACGGAGGTGCTTGGATACCTAGAGTGGAGGAGATGGTGTGACCATTGATGTCCTTTCTTTTCATCCTTTCCCAAATTGGGAAAAATATAGCCTATTGCATATGCTTTCCCACTTTCCATTTTAAAAAGAGTAGCCGAGACATTATAAACATACTTTTACAGCAACGCAAATACCGGCTGGGGCAGCTCAGCAGTAAAAGTAGTAGGAGTAGACACACTATATTTTTGCAGCGACGAGGTTAAAATTGTATTCAAGTGTCTCGAAGAGAGCTCCTTTCTTCAAATGTATTTTTGTTGCTGGTGTAAGGAAATAATTGAGAATGAGTCGGGTTAAAAGCGCAGTCCGCCAGTTAACTTCTCTTCTCAATTGGACTCCGAAGAGAACCACTCTAATTAAACTATTCTAGAGGATGTCGACACAACCAGTTTATTTCTCCTTTGCCGAGAAAAAAAAACTATTTTCTCATCCGCATCCTCCATTCCAACTTGTTAGCGGGGTAGGTCCTCAGTAATAAAAGTGGATAAGGAATAGTCTCGGTAACGACTTATGCATGGCACTCGCTGCACTGAACAGATTCATTAAAGATATACAGATATAGAGTTGCTCCTTGGAATTACTAGTTTTCCCTCCCAAACGTACTTGTGTAGTTCTATCTTTTCCTTAACAAGACAAAGTTGCTTCTCTAGTGGATCCATTTTAATTGCCTCCTTCTCTCTCGGTTTGTTGCATGAGTGGAGTCAAAGTAAGTAATTGTTATTGACAATGCGAGCAGACGTAAGACGATGCGATACTTTAGCTTTCCCAATTAAACTGTACGAAATTGTATTTCTTTTAAAAAAAATTTAATGAGAAGAATGGTGACACGTGAGGAATTTGTTAAATATTTTTTCCAGGCCAAAACCGCACTTGTACGTCTGAGAAATGGTGGACTTTCAACCTAATGAATCTTTTCAATTCCAGTGTCATCTTCCGAATCTCCTGTTTGGAAACGGATTTGTTGCGCAAAAAGCAATAAGAGGAAGGAGCTCGGTAGGGAAAAAGTTGAGAAATATTTCCTTTCCAAGATTCCAAAGTGCTTTTCGTGTCTGATCACGTAAAAACGCTGCCATTTTGTTCTGCGAGTAGCATTCCAGGAAACTTGGCTTTATAAAGAAACGACTACTCAACCCCGTTGGGAGCGGTGTGCGGTTGTGAAATGAAATGAGAAAGTGTTTAAGGTGATGAGACATGGGAGACGGGAGGGAGTAAGGGGACAATTTTTATGCAAACGACTTTCATACGATGATCCCTTTACGAGTGGGAGTGTAACTGGGAAATGAGTATATGCACATATGTCTTATCTCCATTATGTGGATAAAACTCTTCTTAAAAAAGAAATTCAGTTGGGCGATGAGCGCTTGATGGTATTCAAGAAAAATATTTGGGAAAGATGAGTTCCTTCTACCGCAAATTCTTTAATAAGAGACAAGACATCATTTTCCTACCCACCTGCGCTGAATATAGAAACCACAAAGGATAATATTTGTTCTTGAAAAATATTCATGTTCCAGCGACACCACTTATTTAAGGAATTTCCGGGAGCGTATGAGTCGCGGAGAAAGCAGTATGCGTCATTCATGAGTGTCTCTGCTAGCGACTCCCAAGTGAGCCACAACAACAATGCGTTATAAAAAGAGATGAAGCTCACTACGCCAACCTCCTGCAGGTAGTTTATGCTTGCGGAGACGGAAAAACAGAAGTTTCTTGTGTATCCTCCTCCATAACAATTTCTTTGATTTCCTTTTCTTTCTCTATGCAATCATCCACAAAAGGAGAATGGGAATTCCGTGTAATCGCTTACACATAGGGTGGCTCCGCTAAAGAATGAATAAATAAAGAGGAAAAAGCAAAGCCCATTTTACACTTTTTTTTACAAATGGTTCTTCTTTTTATTGATTTGTTTTTAGAAAAAGTGAAAAAGAAAAAAGGTGGGATGTATTTCGCAAAGTATACCCATCAGCTGAGAGTAGGGGCATTAAGTAAAAAAGACGGAAATCTCCCTCTGTCCTGAGGAAAGAAACTATTTTTCTACTTTTTGCCTTCCACCACCAACCTCCCACCCAAAAGGAAATAAATTGGCTGATGCATCTTCCTTGAAAGGGAAAGGCTAAAACTATCTAATTCAAATGATTTATAATATTTGGGGAAGCTCACTTGTGAAATATTTGGGAGGTGTGGGGAAGAATCCTTCCCTTAAACACTTTGGACAGGAGGAGGGGAAGTTCTCAAGAAAAAAAAGTTTTTTTAAAACTAGTAATCGTAGCCTTTAGCCTCTTACTGGAAAAAATCCCGGGATAAAGTTTTTTTCCTTACTTAACCGACTATATCTCTACACTCCAAGCACTTTACACAAATCAATCACCTGTTTTCACTTGCTCTTATTGGGTAATGCCTCTTCTTCTTCACTACTTCGGGAAAAACTTTCCCCCTCACTTATCTCCACTTTTCAAGTGAGTGTAACTGAATCCGTGCACAAAAAGAATCAGTTTTATGCCACTCGTGATAAACTGCATAAAAAGTAAAACTGTCGGTAAAAGTGTCACCGATCTAAGCACTAACTTTTATCCAGTATCAGATAGCAAGTTTCCCTCTAGCTAGTTTGGGTTAGGTGGTCAATGCTTTAATAATTTTCAAACTTTTCTCCAAAGAGGAAAGTGGAATCAACAAATAATACACCCTATTATGTGTCTGAAACAATATCCTTCTCTAATTTATTAATTGAAAGCATTAGTAACTTTTTGTTTCAGGGAAGGTAACTTTTTTACTTCAAAACGTGTTGGGTCTTTGTCTAATTCCAAACAATTTGATGGTCATACGGGCTGCATCTTACGGCACGTTTCAGCGTTTTATTTTTCATTGTTTGAGAATTGAACTTTTTATTGTTTTGTCCCCAAGAAAGTGTTGCAGCTTCAGCTTGAGAACTTCTAAAATATGTGTGACTATAGCCAAAAAAGCCTCTATAATTGTACGATAACTTTCTCTTTCAAATGTAAGGATTGAGATTGGAAAGGCATTTGTGTAAGCTTCCATTTTATCTATGGGAGAATGCAAAATAGACGGGTGTTTAATGGAAGGTAAAGAGAGCAGGTGCAAAATATGCAGGTATTTTATATAGTTTTTTGTGTAAATGAGGGAACAACACGTTTTACTTGTGCTCCTCTTCATTTCATTGTTTGCTAGATAAAAAGTTTCTTTCTCGAGTAGATCAGCCCACTTTAAAAGGAAATGAAACTCTCTTCTCTGTTTCCTTCTTGTTATGCGTTAGTTTTCTTGTACGTACTTAACGGAAAAATGAAAGTGTGTTTTTGAGAAATCTTTCTAAAGATTTTTCTTTCTTTCTCGTCTATGAAGAAGTGAAAAGAGTTTTTCTTCTACACCATCTGGCCCTCTCCCTCCCTCCCCTCTCTTATTGCTATTCACAACGGAAGAGTAAAAAGAAAAGGAAGCAACTTGGGTGTAATTAGACCGAAAATATATAGCGTCTTCTCTCCATTTTTTCTGTCTAGATGAAAGTTGAGAAGTCTATTTTCAAGGGAAGAGATATCTTTGGGAAGAAATAAGTAAGAAGGAAAATCCGTTTCCTTCACTGCTGTACAGGAATCATTTTTATTCTTGGAAACTCTCCTCCTCCAACTGGCATATATGGAGTAGGGTGAGTTGGTGAGTAAGATGAGAAGTGAGTGAATGAACGAGAGTTTTCTTCTTGCTAACTGCCACTCTCTTACTCTCCCTCCATCTGTAAGTGAAAGGATAGGGAAACTTCCTCGGGATTTTTTGGCATGTGTAGGAAATAAATATTAAATGGAGCATTAGAAAACCCACTTTCTCCTATCTCCTTTCCCCCACTTTTTCTCTGCACATTTTTCCTTCCACTACTACTACCATTCCACTGGATTTGCGTCTAGGGGGGCTTGCCATGCTTTTACTTTCCCTTCAAAGTGTTCTAAGCAGAAAATATCCTCGAGTCACATACACATAGCATAGGGATATGGACGCTTTCTCCACAGTCATAATATCCAAACATTACAAGTTAGTTATATCAACATCAGCATTACTTTTATAGATCGTACATCTTTCCCTCCTGTTTTATATACACGATCCATCCAACCAATTACTTGTTCTATAGATATTCTTCTAGTGCAGATAGAGGAAGTACGGTCATATGAAAAGTGGTAGTTGACGAGGTCTACGGACAAGCATAAAAAAGTTTGTTTTGACATAGTCCACAAAGACCACAGCATCACGCAGTCATCATCGTAATAAGTAGTAGTTTGCTTTATAATAATATAGTTTTTTCCTGCTAATTCTCTCTCTCTGCAGACTCCCTCTGTGTTAGCTCTCCAGGTAGGAAATGTAAACATGGGTCTCTTTGAGCGAAGCTCATCACTAAAATTATGACATTGTGTATAAGCCATTTAACAACTTATTTTATATGAAACAAGTTTATATTTTCGTCATCAAGCTACACACATTAAAGAGGAAATGTGGCGTTTCTTTATTCCTTTTGATCACCTTTTCCAACTGAAAAAGAGAAACAAAGTTACTTAGGAAAAGCTTTCTTGATGAGAGCAGGAAAATTTCCAGAAGAGTGCCAACTACATTACCTCCCGCAGTGTTTGAGAAACACTAGATGGGAAAAAACTCATCTACATTATACATTCCTCCTACACTGTAGGGGTAAGAATGAAAGAGTGTAGTCTCGTGTGTCGATTTCAAATTAACCCTGATGTTTCAAATGGGAATAGTTTCCTGTCATTCACTTCTCTATATTACCTGGTGTGTCTGGAGCGAAAAAGGAGCCCCCACATTAGTGTCACTTCCCCTCATCCTCATCATGAATATATTCATTGAGGAGACGAGAATAGACTGCTTCGATGCTCCCTATCTACTGTCCTATCACAGTAAACTCTACTCTCTCTTCATTAGTGAAATTGAAGTGAAGGAACTAGGGCTCCGCCAAAGGTCTGTGTGAGCTACTATCTTTGTGGGATGGTGTCAGCTGATAAATATTTAATCATCAAGCCCGACATTGACATGGAATCCCTTTCTAATTTGACAACAAGAAAATAATTCCACTCCACATTATTAGCTAGCCTCAACCACACCAGACGATACGATATGTGATCGTTAATATAGCCCAAGAGAGTTGAAGGCAATATTCTTTCTGGTAAAAAAAAAATATTGCGGAAAGTAGTGCAGAGCATAATTTACACATTTTGATCGTAAAAATAAGTTATCTCCCCACAAACTAGGTCTGTTCCATACCTCGAGGTAAGAAATTATATCATATTTGCAAGTCAATGAGGTAGAAAAGGTCTGAAGGAAAAATCTTCATTTTATTCACAAGTCTTGAGGGGGAGGGGCAGTGACCACACATTTCATTATACTATAAAAATGCGGAGCTATAGAATAATTACTTTATCAAATGTCGAAAAATATCGAATATTGGTTGGGTTGGTTGATAGTTTGAGCAGCCAAAGATGCAATTCAATTACGCTTTAGTTTAAAATATATGAAATGGCATATGAAAAGGAGAAAATAGCCTCAAACCATTCGTGCCATGGATGGGAATGATGATCATCTGGATTGAAGCGGAGTTGCCAGTTATGACAGAACAAACAAGTTTGTTTTTGTTTTTCTCTTAATATCATTATATTCTCATTCCATCCACTCCATTAGCCCCTTCTGAAAAGGCAGAAACGTATGGGAGAAGTGAAAGTCTGGGGAAAGTCGTTTCCACATCCACGTCCTTTCTCTCCCATTCACTGTAACCCACTTGTCCAATGAGATGGGGACGGTTCATGAGAAAACAATTTCCTTTCACGTTTTTACCACCAAATCCGCTGAAGCCCATCACACAAAATTTAATGCTAATGTTAGGAAATTAAAATAAAAGGGAGGGGATAGGAACAGATAAAATCCCCTTGATAAAGGTAATAATAACGGAGAGAGAAAGGATGAGAGTAGTGTGCTTACTCCGAACGATAATAATTTCTTTTCTGGTTCATTTCCTACGCCAGTTATTTATGACGATTAAACCAGGTTACATTTCTATCAAAGCTGACCGGAAAGGTGAACATTTTAAGGGAAGTAATGACTTTTAAGTAGATTACTTGTCACTAATGTATTTCTATAGTTGAATTTTTGCATTTAAAATTGAATGCAACCCTATCCATTTAAAAGCTATAAAACTTCATTTTTCTAAAAGAAGATTTAATATTATTTTGTGATTTTCATGCATGGATCATCAAGCTGAAAACAGAACACCAGCAGATTTATCATTTTAATGTGAGTTTTTCCTATAACAAGCTATTTTACCTATGAACGGGAGGAGTCTGCCAAAAAGTGAAAAAAATGGTTAGATGCAAACACTTTCTCTCTTCTCCTCCATTTGTAATGGTAGTTGATGAGGCAGCTTCCCAGCCAGAAATATTTGTAGGCGAGATATCACACTCGAAAAGTTTGGAGTAATTGCAAATTGCAACAAAACACATTAAAACTCCCCAGCCTACCCAGAGAGCAGACAATAAGCGTGGAGAAAGGGCTCTTGTGGAAGCCAAAGTTGGAAACAAAAATCATCATCATCACCATCCAAAGCAAACATTAATAGTTGGGATGGAAGGAGCCAGGAACGATATATTTTTTGTCACGAGGAGAGCCGTATTGTTTGCTGGTGAGAGGAATGCTCTTCTCGCTGCCTCTCCCACTCTCCCTCTAATCAATGTAGATCACCTAGAGAGAATAGTTTTTCAACCCGTTCCAAAAGAGAATTTCTCTCGCCAGCAGAGTAATAACAATAATATTAAATGTTCTTTTAAAGCACACACACATACATAGGCATATCTTTTCCCTCTACATAATTTCGTGCCTTTGCTCTCTCCATGCACTAGCAACTTTTATATAGATGTAGTTTCCAGAGCACTATGACGGGAAACTAGTTTCTCCTTGAGGCTCTCTCTCCATCTCCACTCTGATTGTGATTGCAAGAGTATTCTCTCATCTCACTATGAGACCACCGCCACTCCTCTACTCTCTACTCAATGAGGAATCATAACAGTGAAAAGCATAATAACAATAACAAGAGAAAGAGAGGGAAAGAGGGAAAGAGGGAGAAGCACTCCTTATTATTTTCGAGTTGGAAGAGTTTTAATGGGGATGACCATCCGTTTTCCTTGCCCGTCTTCTTCATAAATTACTTCACTCTTGGAAGTAGTTTTGTAGTGGTGCAGCGCAATTTCTTTTTAGGGAAAAGAGATTCCCTGTTTTGGAACGAGATGAGCTGTTTACATTATTTTAGGATGTAATATGAGATCGTAAGAAGATGCAGGATTTCCCACCTTGAAATTATCCTTTTGTCTAGTCACCTGAAAAATGGTTCTTTAAGGAGAGATTAAAAATGCTCATCTGGCTCTTCCAGCTTCCGCTTTTTCAAACACTTCTCATTATTATGACTCCTTCTAATTATAAATATTTAGCGGTAGACTGACGCCAATGCTAGAGAGAGACAGAAGCTGGAGAGGGAATAGCGAAAATATTTCTTGTCAAGGACTTTACCATGATATTTCTTTCGGTTCTAGTTGAGAACAAAAATAACCGTTAATGTGAAGGTCTCTCGCGAGAAACTTTTGCCTCTCATTTCATACGTCAAGAGCAGAAATTTTTGGAAGAAAATGGAGACTAAAGGAATGCTTCTTTTCTCAGACAAGAATCATTTTACGTCTGTGTGCAAGTTGAGTGACATGCTTGTCGTGATATAGGATGAATCCATTGTCGGCTTGATGATGATGTTGTTTTCTCGATAAATTTTCATCGTTTGGAAGTCGCTCCCATTTCGAAAGAAAAGTTTTCTATACGATAAAATATATATATTATTTTTCCGCTGTTGTTGGGGTGGAAGTCAACTAATATTAGAGTAGTTGAGGAGGACAGAAAGTGAAGTGCTGGTCACCATGAACAATCTCCTTCCCATCTACATTTATATGCCTCTAGTATTTACTGTTATTGTGCTCCACTTTGTTGAGCACAAAAGTTATTTGGGTCTCGGTAACGGAAATTGGAACGGAATCCCATTTTCGTGTATACATGAACACATGGCGGGAAGGAGATCCTTTTTGTATCTATTTTTTGTGCAAGAAGAGACATGCACTGTTGATTTCTTGACCGCCCTGACTGCTCAACGAGCCTTTTTATTGTTCCTCTCATTTTCACTCCAAGAGCCTCCTGCCAAAATGTAATTACTGTGACATGACTTTGTCAACATCCGTTTGTGCACGGTTGTCCTTTAGCTACTAAATATACATTTTTCTCATTCCTTACAATTGTAAAAATATTTTTCTTTTTAGTTGAATCTAAATTTTATTTGCGAAAATAGTTTTCACATTTTACGAATGGAAAAAGTTTAAAAAAATTTCTAAGAGATCAGAGAATCCAGAGGGAGTAAAACTTTGCAGTTTCAAGTATAGAGGAAATGAAAAGATATCGGGTGACACGTCTACTCAAATAAAATTATACATGTTTTAGAATTAATCCGAAACAATCCGGATAATGGCCCCGTCTCATCAACTGTGACATGACTTTGTCAACATCCGTTTGTGCACGGTTGTCCTTTCGCTACTAAATATACATTTTTCTCATTCCTTATAATTGTAAAAATATTTTTCTTTTAGTCGAATCAAAATTTTATTTGCGAAAATAGTTTTCACATTTTACGAATGGAAAAAGTTTAAAATTTTTCTGTGAGATCAGAGAATCCACAGGGACTAAAACTTTGCAGTTTCAAGTATAGAGGAAATGAAATGATATCGGGTGACACGTCTACTCAAATAAAATTATACATGTTTTAGAATTAATCCGAAACAATCCGGATAATGGCCCCGTCTCATCCCAACCATGGATGAGAATAATAAAATGGGAGTGCAGAGGAGCAGCGCTGCTCCTCTCCCTCATCATCATCACCACCCTGTTTTTAATATTTCAAGCAGATGATGACGGTATCATATAAAATTTCAAGCTTTCTCTACTTCCTAAAAAAAAGGCTGGTGAGTTTAAAGGAAAACCTCTCTTATTTCAACCTTTTTCAGCATGACTAGAATAGGCAATGCTTTTTCTTTGTTTAGACTAGACAAACTTTTTGCATCCTCCACTTCCTCTTTCTCGAGATTTTCTGACATTATGTGCCAGAGAAAATATAAACGGTTTCCTCCGTTTACTCTACTCCCCAGCATATTTTTGTTTTCCCTTGTTAATTATCCAATATGGAACAGTATAACCATTAATTCTCCCTTTTCCTCTTTACATCAGCCATAATAGCATCCATCTTGTCTACCCATATATGAACTAGTATATTCCGCTGAAGCAGAAAGATTATTACTTACGACTTATATAAAATGTACATTTTTACATCTGAAACTGACTTTCCCCATGCTCATCCACCTTTAGCTTTCTCTCCAATGAGAAAGTTATTTTTTACTTTTTTCCCAACCCAAAGATGATAGGAGAAAGCGGCTTGCTCTTTCCTTGAAAAACTTTCTCCATCCTCCTCTTATTTCATTCCACACAACAGAGACAATCTGTTACAGCTTTCGAGGAGAAAGGGAAAAAAGTTTCAGTGGAGACAAGTAAAAACTGGAGGATTCCATCCATTACCGTCACGTGTGCACTTATATGGCTAAACTTCTATAGGAATAAAAATGAAAAAAGCTTGAGGAAATACATTTATATTGTAAAAGCTTCAACTAGTTTTTTCTCCACTTCCCCATCTCTCCCTTCCCAAGTCAAGGGAAAGTGTCATCATGCATGATGAATGAATATGTCCCTCATGCATTCTCCCACTTTCTCTCAAGCCGATATATACTCTCTCCGTGATATGTGCGACGATACATATGACATGTGGATTTTGCAACTTGCTCATCCCAGTCACTCAGTTAAATGAGCGGAGGATGATGCTAAGGGAAAGGGGAAGGCTCTATTTAAGACTTACATTATGAATGCATACAAAGAATAACGCAGAGAGGAATTGTTTTTAAAGGATGAACAAGGAAAGGGTGAGCCACTCCATTTTATTCCCTCATCATTGCGATGATGATCATCATCATCACCGAATCATAGTCGTCGGGTAAGATGAAGGAAGTGGAAGTTACTACTCTACAAAAATATTAGGAGGATCTACGTTTTAAATAATGGCAGCCGTCTACTTTGAAAAATATTTTTGTCTCTCTTTCTCTTTTTTTCGAGAAGGGATCAGTGCTCTGAGTGCATAGGGATATTTGTTCAATTTGAATAAAAATGGAGAGTGCAAAAGAGCTATCCTTTAAATGAGTAAAGTGAATAAAACATTTTTTTTAAATTCGCAGACACTGAACTAAATGGGATGAATATTTATATAAAATGGTGAAACAATTAAGTTGGCAGTAGAGAGAAGGAACAGAGACATATCTTAAAAATTGCGTCTAATGACTCCTTTTCTACCAGTCCATATATAGAATTGAATTTAATTGAAAAACACTCAGTGAGTTAATACCACACAATTATTTTTGCATTTAGTAAAAAGGAAGTTGTGCATAGCGAAGGGATTTTTTTAGAATGCTGATGATGCTGGAACTCCGGTTGGTGGAGACAAATCCGATTACGTTTTAGGAAGAGTTATTACGACTATGATCATCCTTTTCCTCTTTTGCTTTTCATTTAAGCTAGAGAGAGTCATCGTCATCCATGCTTTGGCTCCCAGTTGGAGTCTAAATGAATTTAAATGCATGTTTAAAAGTGGGATGACTAAAACATTTGTTTGCTCTTCACTTCCTGTGCTTCTCACAGTCTGCCTTAGCTTCTCTACATTACCACTGTTCCCCAGCGTCTTTAAATAAATATCCAATATGGTTCATCTGCTCATGCCGTCTATACATTTTTGAGTTGAAACAAGGTAATTTATAGATGACCCCCAAATTTATTTTTCTCTGCTTTCTGATATGTACTTTGAATGAAATAGTCGGGGAAAAAATAATAATAACAATTGTAATGAAAAAGTCCACCAATTTTTTCTAATGGGATTGTACTTGAGACTGTGAAAAATGTGCAATGTCAGAGGGATGTAGAAATACGATCAGGGTTTCCTCTCCATCCACTCTCTACTCAAAATATGCTCCGCACTAGCAGAGATTTTTTATTATGTTTATTTTTCCTTGGGACAGGTATACCTTTATATTATTTTTGAACGTGCAGGTGGATAGGCGCACAATTGTGGGGAATAGTTTTTTCATTATTTCCATTATTAACTGTTTCTCCTTTGCTGGAAATATCCCTGGAAGAGAAATATGAAGGGAGATAGAAAAATAATAATTTTCCATCATGCCGTCTCTCCTCTCTAGATGGAAATGTTATATTTGCGGATGTACCTGCTCCCGTCTGTGTGGAATTGTATTGTGTAGGCTGCCATGTCTCTTGCTCGTCTCTTGTGTCACTGCTCCACTTATTTTACATTGTTATTGCAATCCTCTCCATTATTTCGCTTTGCTCCTTTCCCCCTGTCCCCGAATATTTTATTCCCTTTTTGCATAAATGCATAATGTAAAACCGGGAGAATGAAGGGGAGGCTCATGGAATCCCAGCTAGACCTGAAACCATCACCTCTTGTTCTGTTGTATATACCTTTTTATAATTCAATTGAATCACATTCACACCGTGTGGCCCCTACCCTTGCTTCTTTCCCTATTCCATCTCCCAATTCACTAGTCACCTATAAAACCTTTGCCATTCCATTTCTCTGCAATCAAGCTGAAGACAGGATTAAAAGGAGTAAAAAGAAAACAAAGTTCACTTGTAAAACTGATTCTTTTTTCCCTTTCCTTTTCTCTCTCAACTTTTTTTTACTTTCTCCACAAAAATTGATTATTTTTCCCTCCTGACCCTAACCATTTTCTTGTGACGATAAAAGGCTGGAGAAAAGTGGCAGCTCTAAGCAAGTACGATTGTACTTTCCATGACTTTTCCTCAGATAGTGGGATTAAAAATTATCTGATTTTCCACCACTGATTCCAAAAAAAATGCTACGAATGGATGTGGAATCTCCCCTCCCTTTCCTCTCCATTAGATAGTTCCAGAACAACTTCCGGTAATCAAGGAAATAAGTTAGCTTAAACAAATGCTGTGCTCAGCTCAGCTCAAAAAAAGTAATATGCCATATATCAAGCCATGTAACGAGGAAATGTTGTGATTTCGACTAGGATCAGATTACACGAAATGTGAGAGCATCCTCTACTCCAGCAACATAAAAGTATGATAAAATACGTAATCTTAAGCCAAGCAAAATATTAGGTATATAGACTCTGATTGCACACTTGAAATATCCAGATTTTCCCCAAACGAAGGGTATAGGTTAAAAGCAGATATAGTTCCCACAAGAATACACCTCTCTTCCCATTTTCCATCTTGGGCTCGAGCTAGTTACTTGATATCCTATAACCCTGTTCCATCTCAGGGCATAATGGTAAGATGAAATGATGTGAGAAGTAGCTGCTTCCGCCGCTGGCTTCCTAGTTATTTCCTTGTGTTGTGTCCATTCCATTCGTTGGTCTGTGGATTGAATGCGAGTCTCGTAGGACACCCATTAACCATGTGTGTATGTCATCTCCGCACATAAATCCCTTAAAAGTATGAAGAATGCATAAAAGCTCTATATATTTTTTTCTGCGGCGGTTGTGTTTTGTTATTGCAGGTGAAATATTCTATGAAGGGAGTACAGATCGCAAAAAACTACCGCAATCCTTTCGGCANTGTGTTTTGTTATTGCAGGTGAAATATTCTATGAAGGGAGTACAGATCGCAAAAAACTACCGCAATCCTTTCGGCAGTGAAAGAGACCGCGCACATAATACTCCCTTACCTGCTTATTCTTTCTTCTTCCTGTTTGCACCAAAATTCACGATCTCTCCGAAGCTCTGAAATGGGAGGATGCGGCTAGAAAAAGTGAGAAGATGTGGTAAGAAGTAAATTGTATAATATAAGGGAAGTCTATTCCCAGCACTCAGCTCTTGTCAACCTGTAATGAACTTGGAAAGTGTATGTGAAAAGCAAAAGGTTAGTTTTTTTTATACACAGTGATTGTAAAAAGCTACACACACCGTTTTTCTGTTAAGCGAAGAAGGATGGAGTGGGGAAGGTAATAAAGAATAGCAGGGAGATGATGGAGTAACCGTGTGAAATGAAAGAGTAATGTAATGAGGCAATTCTAACGGGTCAGCAGGCAATTTTTTGTGGCGGATTATTCACTTTTATGGTTTCTCTACTGGCTTGCCCAAGCTTTAGCTATTAGGCTCACATCCACCTGCCAACTTTCCCTGGCCATAAATGTTTGTCGGGAACATTATGTCTATATTGGAAGGTGTAGCAATTCCACGGCCACCGTCTCCAGCCAAGACTCCTTAATGTCTAGTGGGACCTGGGGAAACAAGTGGAAAGAAAGGAAGGAGCTTGTTGTGATGTCAGCATATGGCTCACTCCTTCCTTCCTCTATGCACAGTGAATGAGCGTGATGGATGGGGGATTTGATGGATAACCGAAAATTGCTTTGCATTAGAATAGGATCAACTGCGCTCTTTCTCCCTCTCAGAGTCATTGTCTGTGTCTCCCTTCATGCTCAGCCTACAAAGCCCACACACATAACAATGAGCCATAATCCACCTGAAATGCTCGTGCAATTTCTTCCCTTCCCATTCATCTCCCAAACATTTTCTCCTTTCAATTTTCATTCACCTCCTTAAAAAGTAAAAGCACTTCCTCTCGTCTACTTGGACTTTACCTCAATGAATAATAATTACCGGGTTCACAAACATGGTAAATAAAATTATGCGCTCCTTCATCCAAGTAGGACGATGATCATGAGAAGGATGCCAAAAATTATATTGATGAAATACGGGGAACGCCATTTCCTTCCCTAAAACCCAGACGTAGACAGCTCTCTTCCAAAGAATCTCTGAAACGTATTATTACATGTCCGCATGCACGAAGAATGTGCTCGGTTGCATGTCAGTCGTCCATGCTCACACGTAAGGGGAGAGTAACGAGTTGGGAAGTAATTAGTTTTCCACGCTTACCCAACAAATCCTAATGAATTGACTCTCTTCATGTAGAGGAAGGTTAAGTAAGTGGGAAATCGACATCATGCAATCATTACGTATCGTGATGAACATGATGATACTATTTACTTATCTCAAGGGAGAATTGCTTCTCGGATTTCTCGGAAGGTCAATCCCGACTGAAGATAGTGATGGCGATGGAAGTTGTAAATCCAATTAAGAGAAAGAAACTAAATGCTGAAAGTGGGATCTCCAAGATCACTTGAATCAAAATAAGGTACTTGAGAGGAGCTTAAATCTGAAGAGGGAAATTTCAGACAGGAGTAGAAAAAGGAGAAATATTTTGTTACAGGATAAAAGGAGGAATAAAAAGCACAGCAGCGCAAGGTGAACTAGGAATCACTAAACGTGGGCCACGGCGACCTCGACAGCGGCCAGTCTGGGACTGCTGGTGACGACGAAGTTGGCAAAATGATGAGAAAATTAAAAATTGAGGTGGATGAATGCTTTGACTTTCTCTACAAAGATTTCCGCCCTCCTGCCTGCTACCACATTCGTTCTCCGCTTAAATATTACTGTTTATTTTTACTTTTCACATTATTCTGAAAGTCTGGAACCGGAACTATCATTTTCATTAGGGGTAGTGTAAATTGCTACAAACATTTAGCCACCACAGCACCATTGCTATTTTCTCCTACAGTTCTCTCAAATACTCGGGTTAAACATGGTGAAAGTCACGCTCTTATTCCATTTGCATAAAACTGTCTTTCAAAGTTTGACTAAAATCAATTCACGTAATTAGCAAGGCTGTCTTTTATCTCTCTCTCTCTCATTGATGTTAAAAAAAACTCTCTTCAAGCACTTCCCTTTTCCACAATGATGTAAGGGGAGAGGTGCAAGTATCCGGAGATAAGTGGGACTACGCTCTCCTCAGCTTTCTCCGAAGAGTGCTACACATTAAATCAGTGGTATCATGAAGTATGGAGGATAAAAGGAGGAGAGTTGTATGGAATCCTTTTTACTGCAAAGAGGAACATTGTTGGCCAGCTGAAGTGTAGGCATGACCGGAATTTATTTATCTTATCAATATCTCCCCCATATCCCACCTTATGCTTCTTGATAAAGAAATTACTCAATGAAACCCTGTACTCTGCTTACAAAAGAAGGAAATTCGCTTTCAAAAATTGCAAAAATTAAGTTTTGGCAGAGGTTAGAAAAAGGTAAATTCCTCAAGACAATATTGATGTGCTCCACCACGGTTTACGAGTTGACAGGTTGTCTTCAACAAGTTAGAAAAATTATTGCATTTGAGCAACGGTTACTTTAAAAAGGGCAAAGGAGAGCTCGTGGTGTAAAGGGAAAGGGAAATTTGATCTAGTTTACAAGATTCAATTTATTTTCCACCCCTTTCTTTTCCCACTTTTCCTATTTAAATTTCCTCTGATTTTGTCCGAAGACAAAAAAGTTCTCCGAGGCGGTGATGGTGTAAGAGAAACTGGCTATATTACATTACATCCTTGCTTCTGCTGCTTCTGTTGATCACAGTACTACTTCTCTCCAGGAATAAACAAAATCAATTGATGGTATGCGTACTTGTTCGGATACTTCTTGTCGTTTTTTGTAATACAATCTATTATTTCTTAGCTTCCGTCCCTAAGTAAAAGACTAGCCTTTCACGCGAATAGGATTAAATTAAGTTAGGATGAGAAGCAGTCATTCCCTCACGAACTCAAAAAAAACTTTGCCTCTTTCACTTTTCGCATGTTAAGAGGGGTGTGTGGGAATGAAGAAAAATATAATGTAAATGAAATTGTTTCTTGAGAACATCTACTTAGCGAGAAAGCTGATTACTACGCTTTTGTGTCAGAAGTCCAATGTGGCGGTGACTCTTTTAATTTGAGCAAGATGATAATAAAGTCTACCCTCACTTTAAACACTAACCATTATAGATTATGAAATATTCACATTTTGTTTAGTCCACTACGTCAATCTAGTTCACTTAACTTGTTCATGGTCCCGAATCCCCTCCTGCTCAAGACGAATCACACACAGCACAATAAAACACCACAAAAATTGAATG
>JAHZMU010001818.1:0-10621 GCA_027743725.1 Rambutsinella grinnellia
ATAAAATAATGAAATTGACTCTCCCACCTGCAATTGTCTGTGGGAATTGCAATCTGACTAAAATTAACTCGCAGTTTTTTTCCTTATCTTAAAAATAAACTGCGGAGTTGTTCAAAGAGCAACTCATTCAGTAAAAAATTTGCAAGTTAAAAATGATGAAATGGCTTGGTATTGACATTCGGTTCTCACATGGCCTTAAAATGATCAACTTACTCATTATGCAATTCCAAAACAATTAAACTCATCCATTATCAGTCGTACACATCCGCATAGTCTTGGCTTATCAGTTTAATTGCAGATAAGTATATAAACCTCGTTGTTTCATACAGCCTTCACCTCAATTTAAAGTTTCAAGTCGAATTAGAAAGAGTTAAGAAGATTGAAGCTGGAGCAGCAATTAAAAATAATTTGTCAACAAATTTGTTATTTCCGAGTTTATAAAAAGTTTCGAATAGGCTCGTTTGAGTAAAATTCATGATTTGTTTCGAAATCAACCCAAGTTTTATGGAAGGTCAGGGAAGTATTCCCATGAAAAAAATTATTCTTTCAAAACCCATCTCATTTAGAAGAAATTGTTGGCATTTGAGATCAATTTGTTGGCAGGAATAAATTTCTGAAAATTGAAAATGCCAGATGAAAAGGTAGTTAAATATTCTTTAAAAACCCAAGCAAAGTTTTAAATTTAATGTTTTTACAGAGAAGCGACAGCCCCAATGAGGGCCATGACAATTTGGCCTTTGATGAAGCCACTGATGACTTATACTCAAGTGGTCTGGATCCTGCCCCGCGTCAATTCCTGCCGAGGATTGTACGATAAAAAATTAATTAGTGTCAATCTGTCCATTCATCATTTTAATACAATTCCAACTATAGATAGCGAACAATGAATTTGACGCGAAAAAGGGAGATGACGTGAAGAGCAATGAACCAAGCCATGTGTCAGAGCTTAAGCGGGACTCAAATCCAGTATGATTAAGCAAATGCAAAAATAATTTAAGCAATTTTGATTAAAATTTATAATCAATTAGGAGAATGGCGAAGAAGACGAAGAAGACCGACCCACTTGGGATAACCCGCTTCGGGCAAGTCAAGGCTTGGAATTTAGCCCCAATCTTGAAAGGCGTTGGATACGGAGCTTTGATGGCAGTTATTGCTGAATGCTCTTATTACGTCATGCTAATGGCGGTAACCGTCTACTATTTCTTCGCCAGTTTTGCCAAAGATCTTCCCTGGGCAACTTGCGACCAAGATAAGCTTCCAGCTAATTTCAGTTGTGACGCCGAAGGCGCTGAGAATTTCTACTCTGATTGGTTTTTCCGCTACACCGTTTTTCCACAAGCTGACAATTTGAATGATGGATTGGGAGAGTTGCATTGGAAATTGGCTCTCTGCTTAGTCTTTTCATGGGTCCTGATTTGCCTCTCGCTTATAAAAGGAGTGCAAAGTTCAGGCAAGGTCGCCTACTTCACAGCCATTTTCCCTTATGTCGTCCTTCTCATTTTGCTCATAAGAGGAGTTACCCTTAAAGGGGCTTGGCGGGGGATAAAAATATTTATTAAGCCACAGGTTTTTTATTTAGAAAAAAAATTAAGATAGCAATTTGGATAGAAAAAAAAGAAAAATATTATACTAGGAATATTCTCATGTTTTTTCATAACTCATTTGATTTGCAGTGGGATCAGTTGGGTAATCCTAAGGTTTGGTATGCAGCTGTGGAGCAGGTTAGACTTAATATTTTTTTAAATCAATTTTAAATCAATGTCTTTTTATAATCAATGTTTATTGTTAATCAATGATTATAAATATTAATCATGGTTTGATTTATACAGTGCTTCTTTTCTCTCACGGCTGGGTTCGGACCTGTTATTATGTTCAGCTCAGATTATTATTAATCAATGATTATTGTTAATCAATGATTATAAATATTAATCATGGTTTGATTTATACAGTGCTTCTTTTCTCTCACGGCTGGGTTCGGACCTGTTATTATGTTCAGCTCGTATAACAATTTTCGCCAAAATATTTACAAGTGAGACTATTTATTTTAAAATGAAAAGGTTTTGATTTTTTTTTACAAAACCATTTTATTATTTAGAGACGCAATCATAGTGAGTTTCATGGACACGTTTACTTCACTCTTAGCTGGGATAACTATATTTGCGGTGATGGGAAACTTAATGGAGGAATCAGGCTTGACTGATGTCGAAAGTCAAGGAGGACCTGGCCTTGCGTTTGTTTTATATCCGCGAGCTATAGCTCAGTTCGGGTGGGCCCCACAACTCTTCGCTGTCCTCTTCTTTTTAATGCTTTTTACTCTTGGCGTGGGCTCTGCGACTTCATTAGCGGGGACTGTGATAACTATCATTTGCGACCAGTTTACTACGTGGAGGAGGTGGCTAGTCACTATCGTTGTTTGTGTTTTGGGGTGCGCCTCAGGTCTACTTTATGTTAATGAAGGAGGGTGGCAAATGCTCGACTTGATTGATCATTATGGATGTGGTTTCATCGTTTATGTTATGGCGATGATTGAGGCGGCAGGAATTTGTTATATTTATGGGCTAAATAATTTCTGTAATGATATCGAGTTTATGATTGGAAGACGGCCGGGGATTTATTGGAAGATTTGTTGGGCTATAGTATTGCCTGTGGGGTTGTTGGCGAATTTGCTGTATTATTTGATCTCTGAGCCGACCTTTACTTATGGTGGGGTAGAGTATCCAACTAGTGCAACTGGTGAGGAAAAATGATATTTCTAAAACTAGAATTTCTCCTAACATTTTGCTAATGATAATTTCAGTGGCTGGTTGGCTCTTAACGGCATTTGCCGCAGTGTTAGTACCCGCCTGGGCTATTCATGCTGTGATTACTAGGAAGGGGCCTGATCTTAAAGCGGTTAGTAGATTTCTTTTAGCTTTCTCATTTTTTATTCTAATCGGAAAGGCTAATGTTTTTTAAATCTTTGACAGAAATTCTTCGAAGCTATGAAGCCAACTCGGAGGTGGGGACCACAGAAGCCAGCGTTGCGAAGAGAATGGCAGGATTTCTGTCAGCAAAAGAATGAGGAGAGGGGAAACCGATTCTTTTTGCTTTAAATTGATAATTACTGCTATAAATATTCAATTTATTGATATTGATTGATAATTCAAATATATGTAATCCGGGGTGGATGTTAGTAAGCTAACTACATTTACTAAACTTGATCAAACTAAAAACAAATTACACTTTTTATAGTCTCATAAAATATTTTGCAAACTACGTCACATTTGGCTTAGATAATAACAACATTTCTATCGTTTTCCTTGTCGCAAAATCCTGAAAGATAACTGGGGTCATTTTCTCTACAAAATTGCAACTGCCAAAGCCAACTCTTAAAACTGGCATTGATCTCCATATCCTTCTAAAAAGCCTTTCTCTCCTCCCATCCATTTTGTTACTAGAGGCTTTCAATGAATTCAAACATTTCTCTGATGTTTCATGCACATCCCCACAGAAGCTGAAGACTAGCATTAGTCCAACTACTCCGTTTAGGAGGACTACGGCTAAAAAGAATTTTAATGGGAGGGCTAATTGCTCTGTGAACATTTTGTTTTTGGTCAAAAGCAAGAATGACGACATGACTTGGATGTAAATGACATGTTTTAATAGCCAAACTAACAAAGAGGAGTAGATCTTATCGAAGAGGATTGTCAATATTTGCATCTGCTTGTAGATATGGTGGCCTGCCTCAATCCCTTTTGTTGTGGAGAGTTTGAGGTTATCTTGGAATGATAAAATTGCACATGATAAGCCTAAACAGCCACTGATTAGGGTTGCTAAAAGAAGGCACCAGTAGGTTCCTATTACACAGCCGTAGAAAAAGGTGCCGAGGAAAATAAAGCCTCTGATGATTAGGTCACGAGTGACATGGTCAGTAATAAAATTATTTGCGAAGTCGGAGACCAATTTGAATGGGTAGTAATTTATTAGGTTAATAGGGAAACCGGGAACAAGCGATGCTCCCAATCCGGCTACGATTGGTAAAGCGAGGCAAGTGCTAAGCCGGATAATTTTTAAGGAGAAAATTGCAATTTGAGTCATTCTTAGCTTGGTTTTCATTGACGGGTATTTTATCTCAAATTGTGCCAAGCCATTAAAGAAGTGGGCGAGGTAGTTATTTTTAGAAGCGCTGAAGCAAAACTGGCTTACTACGAAGGAGCAGTGAGCCCCCATATAAAGGCAGAATTGAGTGACGCCCAAAGCCCCTGAGGAATAAGTTGTGTAGAAGACATGGAATACGGTGGAAATGAAATAGAGAAAATTTGCAAGAGAATTAAATAGGAACCAGTTGGAGCTTAAGCGGAATTCTTTAGCTGTTGGGTTCCAAGAAAAGGATACGCCAATGAATATTCTCCAAGGGGAATGAGATAGAAATGATAGTTCTTTTAGGAGCTTAGGATTAATTATCATTTTGGTTGTGGTTGAGCTAAAGGCTGAAATTAGAATGAGTGAAAGTGAAGCCTTTGGAACTAAAAAGCTGCATGACACTTTGCCCTTACAGAGATTATATAAACCCATGCTTTATCAGATTATAACACCTTTTGCTGTTAAGGCTAAATTTAATGCAATTTAGATATGATCAGACAAGGCTCTGGAGTTGAACTAGAAGTGGTTATAGAATTGGACAATGTAAATGATAAAATGTAAATTCTAAATTGATAATATTTGCATATTTTATTTGCGATAATATGATATGAAGTTTTAAATAGCTCTAGCCTTGGATTCCAAACTTAAATTATTAATTACTCAATATTAATATTAGTATGTTTTTCGCACGTGCACAAACTTTACAAGGTTTGACGGGACAGAAGTATTGCTGGATAAAGATAGAATGAATAGAATTAAGCAATTCGCATTGGCTGGTTCATGCCTTCAGCCTACTATGCTATTATGCGGTTGAAAATATTTTTAATTTGTCTAAAGTTTTCAATGTTTAAATAAAAAATTTTAATGGATTTGATAGCTATTTGATAAAGACGTTAATGATTTATGGCAAAATTCTTATGATTTCATTTCCTTTTTAATACTACGTAGAATACTTGCATAAGTTATTTTACGCAACGCTAATAAATTATATAATTAATTAATGGCGTAATCAGTTTCTTCATTTCTCAATTTGCTGACAAAGTACAATATGTTTTAGAAGTCATCCTTGAAAGCTGTTGCTAGAATAAAAATATTTTTAATAATTTGCAAATATGAAGGATGTCCTTGCGCTCATCCTTCTACTGTTTAGTAGCTCATTAGGAAAATCTCAAGATGAAAGTGAAATCGTGGCTAGTCAAGAACCAGTTGGAAGTGAACAATACGTTGATGAGCCGATTGCTGGTGGGGCAGGTGACGATTTTTATTATGAAGAGGGCCAAGATGCTAACAAAGGAAAAGATGATGGGTTTGGATTCCATTCCGTTAAGCCATCCGCCAGCAATAAAGAAGAGGATAATCAAGAACTCGGGGATGGCTATGAATATGAGGATAACACAGAGAATTCAAGGTCGAGCAAGGTCATGCACTTGAAAACGTCCCAACAAAATCCAAAAGGGGAGGAAATAAAGAGGGGTGGGGCAAACAGGAAAAGATCACCGCAAAAGCGAGGTTTTAGTGAATAAAAGCTAGTATTTAATATTTATTTTGTAATTTAAAAACTATTTCACTTTTCATGTTTGAAGGTGATGAAGCTTTTGGGGAAGACCCAAATTTTGATGACGCTTTGAGAAACAATGATGAAATTTACGATTATATACCAGACGACGCTATTGAAAAACATGACAAGCCTGCATCTTCTGTCAAACAGGAGGAGAAAGTAAAAACGGAAATCGCTCAATCAAGAAAGCAATTTCGCTCTGGTTAGTAAAATTGGAAATATATTTTAATTTTTTCTAATGCATTTTAATTATAGAGATCCTTCCATCAAAGCAAACCCAAAATTATTTTCTGGGTAACTCTAAAGAAGAAACAGGAGAAGCTTCTTCTGGAACGAAATTTGTTGAAGATAATGTAGACAAGTCTAATCTATATGGAGACCTTGCTACGAGAGAGAAGCGTGACGGGACTGATCCTAGTGGAGCTAGTTCTAACAATACGGCTACAAATACTAAGAGCGAAGACGTAAAGAAAGAATCTACGCCTACACCTGCACCTGCTCAAAGTAGCGCAGCTGCAAAGGAAACATCTAGTAAAGGTTCGGAAAAAGAAATACGTTATTTGGGTGGCGGCGTACGTGGACTTAGGAGAAAGTCAAAGAATGGCATAACTCATTTGGGAGGAAGGAGTGGATTTGGAGGATTAACTGGGAGGTCGAGTAATGACATTATTCAATTGGGGGATAACGCGGACATCGATTTTGGAGGATATGGAGGAAAGACTTTTGGTAGCAGTAGGAATAGTATGAGCAGTAGTTATCTAAGGAACGGGGGGAATATGAGAGGGAGGTCGTTTGGTGCTGTTCGGACAGGTTTTTTGCATAATGGGGCGCGAGGTTTGGGTAGTGGCTTGGGAGGAAGGTCGTTCAGTGGTGGGCGGAGAGGTTTTGGAGGTGGAATAAGCAATTTTCAAAATAGATTGGGTGGAAGAAGTGGCATAACTCGCCTAAATGGCAGGTCGAAGAAACTACAGCTGAGGGGGAGAAAGCAACAAGTCGGGGGAGAAATACTTGATGTTAAAATAAAGAAAAGGGATGAAAGTGATCCGGCTTTTAAGAAATGTAAAGAGATGTGCACATCACAACCTGATTATAAAGGGGGGAAGATTTGCGGATTTTTAGAGATTAAAGAGGGGATTAAAGAAAAGGTTACGGGGTTGCAATGGGCTTGGTATAGAAATCAGTGTGAACGTCGATGTGATAGTAAGAAAAGAAATGAGATGGCTAAAAAAATTTGGGATAGATTTTAATGTTTTTTATGCATTTTTAGTGGCTGAAAGAGTTGGAAAGAGGCAGTGCAAATGGCTCGGTGGACAACAAGGTGGACAACAAGGTGGTAATGGATCGAAGCCGAAACCTAGACCCATTCCAGGATCTGGTATAAATCCTGGAAGTAATCCAAGTCCAAGCCCTGCCCCTCCTACCGATAATACAAGTCCAAGCCCAAGTCCAGGAGATCCAAGCCCAGCACCAGCCCCAAATCCAAAACCGGATCCGGGTCCAAAACCCAAAGACGCTTTAGCAACAGATGATGATGAGAACGATTATTAAAGAAATTCATTAATAAAATATTAGCATGCTAAAAATATGTTTAATGATAAGGGAATTATTTAGTCTACTTTTTAAATTAAAAATTTCAGTTTTTGTCCACTAAACGCAAGTCATGAAACCCCTTTTCATTTTTTCTAAACTCATTCATTAAAAATGCCAATTTTTTGCTGTTTATTTAAAAAATTCTAAATGAAAAAAATATATTTTCCCCGACTTATGTCATGTCAAAGACAGAAATGGCGGATGACTCATTTTAATTTAATTTTGTAGTAAAATTACGAAACTACCGTTTTAGAACACGTTTCACAATTCATCGTAAATTTTTTCTGGGATTCGTCATACAAAATTTACTGGGGATTGCGCAAAGTTTACGTAAAGATAATTATTTGGTTACATAAGCAATAAAAATAATTGATGTAAACGCCCAATTTTTCCTTTGGCCTTAAACGCGACAAGTATTCCAATTGTGTTTGAGCTTGTTTGGGCTCTTCCGAAAAGCAAAATGAAGGGCGTTATCCCATTCATCCTTTTGTTTATTAGTCTTGCTTCAGCCCAAAATCTTGAAGTAAGCGGTGACATTTTTCCTTCCTATAACGAGAAGCTGAGTCAATCCATGTCGGAGGGGACCAGACCTCCTTTTATCCCTGAACCCCAACCACCAACAAGGAGAACTATTTACTCTGGTGATATTTTCATCAAGCCTAATCCTAACTTTTATCCATCGGAAACTCTGGATGATTTGAAAAAGATTTATAAGGAATCTTTAAAGTTTTCTCATCGCGACAGGCCGAATGATCAAGTTGGAAAGTATTACTTTCCAATGCCAAAGCCAATAGGGTATTTAAGTAAGTCGGGTGAAACTAGGTATAGGAAGAAGCTTGACGATTTGGTGCCTGTTAAAGACAAGGAGAGTTTGGGTGAGAAGCAGGAGATAGCTACGGCAATGAAACCAACAACGATGACAGAACCAACGACAGCGACAACTACGACAACAGCAACGACGCCAACATTTACGACTACGACGGAAACTCCAATTGCTACGGAAGGCCCTACGACTGTGTTACCGCCTATAAAAGATACGCCGCCTATGGCACCAACTTCTCTTATTAAAGCTGAACCTATTGTGCAGTCTCAAACACTTTCCTCTTCTGGTGAAAGTCAAACTGTCAATTCAAAGGAGGAGTCTGACAAAAACGATTTTGTTCCGGAAATTAAAACCGAAGCTCCAAAACATTTTAAGCGTAAAATAAAACAAGTTCTTATCAAAAAGATTCAAGAAGAGGTTCAAGAAATAAAGAAAAAGTCTGAGATTTTTGGAGCAACGGATGAATGCAAGGTGACCTGTGATGACGAGCCTGACCACAGATATGGAAGAATATGCGGTTTAACAAAGACAAAAGGAGCAGACGAGAGGACAATAAAGCGCTGGAGTTGGTACCGTAACCAATGTGAAAGGCGGTGTCATCGTAAGCAAAAATATTTTATAATTGAGATATAAATTAGCTATAAATTGAGTTATAAAAATTGCAATTTATAATTTCAGTCGCGGAACGCTCTTCTTCAAAACACTGCCTTTTACAAGATGTTCATAAGAGGAGGCTGAAGAAAAAATATATCAGTCCTAAATACCAGAGAAAGCAATATGAAATGGATAGCTCAAGTGTTGAATGATTTATTAAAATGGATTTTGATTTTTTACTGTAAACTGTTTTGTAATTACCAAACAAGAGATTAAATTACTTTGCTATTTTTGTATAACTTTACATTGATTAAATTGAAGCATGGGCGGTTTACAACTCATAAATCTGATTAGACAATTGCGGAATTATGTCAATCAATAGGGATTAAGGTGATAATTTGACAAAATTTACACTTAATTAAACCACTATTAATTTGTCTATTTTATGGCATGACATAATTCTATTTAAGGAGCCTCACTGACTGGACGCTAGTCCTGGCTTATCCAAGAATTTTAATCGTTTATTTCCAAACAGTTAAATTAGGTAACTGCATTTTGAAGTGGAACGAAGTTCAAACAAATCAATGTCTTATTTGACAGGTTTAGAACACTTCAAGAGAATCACGAGGGCTTAGAATAGAATACTCAAAATGAATATTAGATCACCCATGAAATCATAAATATTTTGGGGATTATTGAACAATTTGATTATAAGAATTTTGACCACTGTGGAGATCTCTGGGGCCAGCCCCGAAGAGATAAAAGTAATCCAATTGGTCAAAACACTTGTAAAAATCAAATAAATTAAGTCATCTAATCACTCAAAAATAATCCCAGTTACTGGATTTATGGCCAAGCTAAAATTTATTAAGTAATCCATGCCATTTCAAGTGTCATAATTAACAAAGTATATAAGCGGATTTTGCGCAGATCTAATTCAGTTTCAAAACCTGAGTTGAAAAGCCAAAACAGCAGAAAATCTTTACAATGGCCAAGCTCCAAATAGCTTTACTCGCCGCCCTCCTCGCCGTCGGCGCCAACAGCCATGGTCGTTTCATGAAGCCCGTCAGTCGCTCTTCAGTTTGGCGCGTACCAGAATTCGCAGACCAAAACCCTCCTCCAAACTGGACTGATAATCAGCTCTTCTGTGGCGGAATTCATCAAGCAGATGACCCCGGTAGTAACTGTGGCGTTTGCGGTGACGCCGCCTCTGATGCCAGACCAAGAGAGAATGAACGGGGAGGGACCTACGCCAAAGGTATTATCACCGGAAGGTATTCAGCTGGCCAAGTCATCGATGTCGAAGCGGAATTAACTGCTGCCCACTTGGGGAATATGGAATGGAGGCTGTGCACAAATGCTCAAGATGAGAGCCAAGCTTGTTTTAACCAGCATGTCTTACAGCTCGCTAATGGAGGTGGAAGTAAGCTAGCAGTTAATAATGGCCCTGGATGGTACCGCACCCAGTTGAGGTTGCCAGCCGGAGTCAGATGTAATCCATGCGTTATCCAATGGAACTACAGGGGAGGTAACCAATGGGGAGATTGTGGGGATGGAAGCAGTCGATTGGGGTAAGTTGAAAGCTTTTCGCCAAATCTAATCATTTTCCTTTTGCAGTATTCATTTAATATTTTTATTCCTTTTTGTTCAGATGCGGACCCCAGGAAACCTTCCGTGGATGCAGTGACGTAGTTATTTCATAATTATTTTAGGTTTATATTTATTAGGATTAGATTATTGATAAGACGCATACCCAAATGTATTCAAATCGCAGTAAAATAAATGATGAAATTGCTTAATGTAAAGATAAAATCATTTATTCTAATCAATCATTATTCTCCACAATAACGTTGTTTATTTAACTCTTCTTTGTCCCCTTTTGGGTTATTCAACCTTTTTCACTTTTGATCTTTATCAAACAGACATGAAGTTAA